>BMAU01001531.1:0-34385 GCA_019973935.1 Trichonephila clavipes
CAGCGAGTTAAAATATCAAATTTATATGTAGAAATTTTATAATTAGTATGGAATTAAAAAAAAAAAATAGAAAACCCTTTTTCAATTTTGTTTGTTTCCATCTCCCTCATTTTGATGTAGTTATTAATATATGCAATGTAAAGAAAGTAGGTGGTTTAAAAATAAACATAATTATAATAATCTTTACTATTTAATATGTATATTTTTTTACAGTTATGGTGAACAAATATTATAAAAGGGTTTATTGTATTTTTAGGATAAGAAAAAAAAAAAAAAGTGTATGGAGATATTTTTCAAAAAATTAATTACATGTGAACATTTCCATATGTATATTTGTTTCTTTTATTCAAAACTCCTTTCTAAAAAAATTGCATAATTTCAGTATTGTAATTTGTTTAATGTAAATTCAGAAAGTTAATTTCATAGACATGGATTTTATTTATAACTCTGCCAGTTTTTAAGATCTGAAATTTCAAATTCTCGCAATAGTTCATTTAATTTGGATCAAAAACACTATGAAAGGTTTTGTAGATAACCTACAAATGTAAAGAAGAGTTTCCTGTTTTTGCTTTCTAGTTCCTACATGTGATATATTTCACATTTTTATTTGATTAAATTAATTTTGATAGTGCTCAAATTAGAGCAAATAAAAAAAATTCACAGAGACTTTTATATATATATATATATATAAAAACAAATATTTTTTAAATCCTTCTTTACTGTTAACTGCCAAATCATTAGGGTGTTCAAAATTAAGATTTTTATATCATAGATCTAATGAGATATTTTCAGTTTAAATTTAGTGAAAATATTAGAAATTCTGCATAATTTGACTTTTTATTAGTCATTTTATCTGTTTGGGTTAATGACATTTAATACTTTTTGTAAAATATTTTTTAAAAAACAATCCTTTTGTTGTAAATAAATTTAAAAAGCCATTCATAAGATTTCCAAAGAATTTTAGTAGAAATTATCAGTAGGATATAAGAATTGAGTACAATAATTGTATAAGATATAAACCTCTTGTTAAACATTAGAAGTAGATGTCAAAATTTTTAAATAAACAAAAATACCCATGTTATCGATGAATCTTATTACAAATTCATTTCCTTAATTGTGTTTACATGCATTCCATGCTCTTCTATATGAGAAATTATAGAGATAGCATTTCTAAAAAAAAAACTAAAACATTTGGAGCAAGTAATTACTAAGGGAATCAGACAATGAAAGGTATAAACATTAATATTTCACTATGGTAACATTTCATATGTAAATATTTCTTAGAAATTAAAACTGTTGAATGAGTTTGGAGTGATAAACTACCTACCAATAAGTACATAATTGTGAGAAGTTTTTCAAATTCAATGGTCTCAATTCTATAAAACAATTTGCAGTACTTAACAATTTGAATCATCATTAGTCATTGACTTAATAATTGTCAGTATATTTATTTGAGTTAAAAATTCTACAAATAATTCTTAAATAGTATAGGTATATATAAACTGTGGAATGCCAATGAGATTTGAAGAGTACATACATTCAATATGACTACTGCACATTTACATAGATAACTAAACTACTCTCTAGACCTTTATTTATTTATAAAAACAATATTTATACAAAATAAGAGTTGAAATGATCCAAATTATTTACAGTGAAAGTATAAATGTGAAGAATGTTACATGTCAAAAAAAAAAAAAAAAAAAAAACAATATTTTTAAATGTATCTATAACCCTCAGAGTTATGATCAAGGCCATGACAGATCATAACTGTTGGGTGAAATAAGCTGATTGGTCTATGCCAAATGCAGACTTAAAAGGAGATAAAATGTTCAGAACATCCTGCTATGCTACTTGGATATTTAGACTCAAGCTTTTTGCAGCTCATATAAAAAATGTACAAGTCAACTGTCATTTTATTGTTTAAAATGGCCATTGATTAACATTATATAATCTGAGTTTATTGTATTTATCTTTGTCTATATTATTTTATCCAGGATGACCAAATAAATTTACTTGAAATGTTTTTAAAATTTATTTACTTTATATCTAGAAATCTATTCAGATATACATACAATAACAAAATTAAATCTCGATCTTTTATAAAGGATTTGCCATTGATAGAGTTCAAAGGATTGAAGCAAGCATTACAAAATTAATGACTTTAATTATATGTGCACTACAGATACACTTTAACAGTATAAGAGAATAGGTGCATTGACACTACTCAGTCTGCTGTGCTTCCCACAGTCACCTTACAACTTTTCATTTAAATAACTTTCTTTGCAGCCTCTCTCTTGGAGGAATTTTGACTCGACAAAATTGTATAAATATTGGAATTATAACAATATGCAGGAATAAATTTAATTTTTTAGAGCCTTCGCTAAAGTTTTAAAAATTCTAGCAAAACATATTTTGAAATAATTGGCTCTGATTTTAACCACAAATGGTGTGGTTATTCTAGAAAATGTCTATAACGGATTATGAGCAGACTTTGAGTTATGTATAACTTGACTGCTCAAGCAAAAGGCGTGGACTGTATACTTTAAAAATGTTTGTTTATTGAGGGACGGTAATGCGTCCGCTCCGTGGATGTATTACAAGCATACTGACGAAATGTAAACAAAGAGGACTACTAGCGCCCTCTGCACATGCGGGTCGTAACACCGTCTAATAGTAATACTGAAATGTGTTTTCACAAACAGCCAGTGTACATAGAATATTAGTTAACATGAAAAATTTTGATTACAAGAATTACCTTTTAGTGAAAGAGTATTTTTTCCTTGAGAAGTGTATATATATTGTGGTAACATTGTTATTGATCATAAGTTCATAATTTAATCCTCGTTTTTGTAGGTAACTTAGAATTTTTAATTTCTATAAATATACACATTATTAATCTTTCATTATTATACAAGTATTTCTTCTTTTATGCCTTGAATAAATTTTTATTCCTAAAGTGATTCCACCATATTAAAAGTAAAGAGAATATAATATTAGTTCTATAATATAGTAATGATTCCAAACCATTGAAAAAATATTTGCAAATTAAAAATTTATCTTTAAATTCTAAACTTTTAAACTTATAATTTATAGAAAAGGAAAATATAATTAGAAAAGGTGTAATCATTTTTAGAAATTCAATTTAATTATCCTTTGTTTTAAATGTATTTTGTACTTATTGAATTACGTACAAATTTTAAAAATACTAGTACGTATAAAAGTATGATTTATCAATACTATACAAATCCAAAATGCAATTCAAACTTGTAGAAAACTCTTAAATCCTTAGTTAACATGAAAGGTTTTGATTAATTATTAAGATTTATCTTTTGATGAAAATAAATTTTATTTTTACAAAACAATGAATTACATATAAAATTTTTATTGAAATATATAATTTATACAATATATGAAGTTGAAACATTGTTCAAAGATTTCCATGCAATCTAAAATAAAACAATGAATAATGCTGAAAATCCTAATAATAATTTTGAAATAGAATTTCAAGAACAGCAAAATTGAAATTTTTTCTATGAATATTAAAATACAACAAATCATGCTATTTTTTCTGTTATTATAAAAAAAAATTTCCGTAATAGAATGAATTTTGGGCCATAAACCTTACTGCAAAAGAATTTGTATCAAACACACAAACAATTAAAAAAGCTTCCGAATGATTTGTTTTTACTTTTCGTTTTATATCCAGGAATCGAACAAAAAAAAAATCACATATATATTAATACAATTATAATAAATCTTATATGATAACGTAAATAATAAACAGTAAAACAAATCCAATATGGCGCATGCAAACTAATACTATTTACTTAGTACACATTTCGCTTGTTAAACATTCTATTAGTCGCCAAAAAAAGAGATAAGCTAGCGATTATACCAACCTTGCTCTAAATTAGCCAAAAATTTAACAAGGTATTTTAGAAAAAATACTGAATTAAATGATATAAATTCCGAAATCTACAGATGATCTTCTATCCATATAGTTAAAAAAAAGTTTCAAAAACTTGCATTAAAACTTTGAAAAACTGAGTTGAATTTCGATGTTTTCCCAAAGATTAACATTATACCGAAGTTCCGGTGGACTGCACTCAATGTTGTTTACAAACTAGAACTTGTCCATACTTAATGGAGTAACTTCATGGACAGACTGACGCCAGTCACTAATTACGTGATTCCAACGTAAATAAACAGCACGTGCGATTTCATAGCATTGGTTTCCTATACGTTTGTTGAAGTCGTTCTTGTGTCTTAATTTTATCTAATTAAAAACATATGATATCATTGTATTTTTTGCATTATTCTAGCATATATATTTGTTAGGAAATAATTTTAACAACTCTTTTATATAATTTTTGTTTTATTTTAATTTATTTATCTAATTAGGTAATTGTCTACTTCCGACCAGTGTCAGCTGGCATATTTATTTATCCAAGTTCGGTTGGATCCCAGCATTTATTTATAGTTCATGGTACACTTAGGTATGACTCTTAGTTATTGTAGTTCTTAATTAATTTAGTAGTTATTTATTATACAGTTTTGCGCAAGAATGGTTGACAGTATAGAATTAAAACTACTTTTTTAAAATTGTATGATTATCGAATAACATTGATATCATTTCTTTAAAAGAGCTTGCACCTATTTTTATACAACACAGAGTCAGTTAGGTGTGAATAATATAAAAAATGCCTGCTTGTAATTTTAATTAATAATTCAAAGTAAGGAGAAAAATATTTATTCTGAATTTTTCAATTTGATGATAATTTGTGGGAGGAATGTTTACAAAAATTAAAGAAATGTTTCTTTGATTTTTACCTTCGACACACAAATTATCGATTTCTAAATTATTTATAATTATTCTTTGCTGTTAAAATTTAATGTCATTTCTTTCTTTAAATTAAAAAAATACAATATTCTTAAGGGGAATGAAACCATTACAAAAGGGGTAACAATTTTTAGAAATGATTACATTTAATTTGATATGTCATTGTCTTATTTTTTTGAAGTTCATATCAAACTTGCAAAAAAGTTTATTTCTTGAAGCCTGTGTACATAGAACATAAGTTAATATGAAAACTTTAGATAAATGAAGAGAATTATCTTTTGGTAAAAGTGTTTTTTTCCCCATCTTTTTTTGAAATTTCAGTGACTACTTAAGAAGTATTTGTTTACCCATGATTTAACTATTTTCCTTTTTTGCACAAATCCTTAAAATAGTTTAATTCCTGAAAACTCAGTATTATGCATGTAAAGGTAATTAAGGATGCGAGTATATGATTCATATGTCTCCTATGATGAAAATTGAATTTTTTTTACAACTTCATGCAAATTTTATAATAGTATGGCTTACCAATGGGGACATTAAACACTATGTGAAGCATTATAAGTGTCAGACATTTGAAATAATCCCGTAATTTTGGTTTGATTTATCAATACTATAGGAAGTTCTTCATTTTTTTTCCTTCTTACTTATATGCTACTAGCTGAAAAACCTGTTCTTCACACAGGTGTAAATTTATATATATAAATAATGTTATGCATGAAATTTCTCTCACACCCCAGTACTGCATTATTTAGAAATGGTAAATAACAATTTTCTAAAAAATATATTATATTTACTCGAGTTTACCTACCTACACTTAAAATTCAAATGAATATTTTATTTCACTGTGGAACGGTTATTTGTTAAAAATGAATTTTTTGTTTACACAATGTATTGCATATAAATACTTCATATGTATTTTGTACAATATTGTGAAGCATTTAAAGCTATTTGAAAATGTTTCTAATAAAATAACATTCCTATCTTTGACTATCTGATTTACTTAGTAATTATCCTTTAAAAATGTTTGGAAATTTTTTAGAAATGATTCTATAAAGTAATAAAAGAAAATACAATTTCACTATTAAGTTAAAGAAATGAATCATATTAATATATAATTTTTGAAAAATATTCAATGTAATATGAACTTCACCTTTATATCTCGGCTACTAAATATTATGCATTGATATGTGACACATGGATCACAAATTCAGATTATTAATGCGAGTATGAACTATATTAAAAATTTACATTACAAATTCAATAACTTTTCAATTGCCTTTGTATAAAGTGCTTATAACATGTTGAACAACTTGTTATAAATAATTGTATAATATTAAAGAATATTTCATCAGAAAAAATACTATAATTTTCACAAATTCAATTTAATTTCTAATTGAATTGCATACTTCTTTAAGCTATTGTTTATCTCATATTAGATAGAGTTAATATGAAAGTTTTTGATTAACAATAAATATTTATCCTTTGATGAAAATGAATCTTATTTTTATAACACAATGAATTGCAAATAAGATAGAAACAATTTAATACAATATGGAAATAAATAGTTGCATAAAATTTCCATTCACAATTTCTACTAGTTATGTCTCTTCCAGATATTTATGTTTAGTGTTAAACACTTGAGTTCCATTTCATGCAAGGGCTGCGGTAGCCCAGTGGTTAAGGTATCCAACCATGGCAGGCATGTCATGAGTTCGATCCCAGTACCACTAAAGACCCGCCGTGTAGGGCAGCGATGCACATTAAATCTGTCGAGAGCTGAAACGTCCTCCCGTTGGTGTGGTGTGGTAGTTAGGAGAGGGGGGTGCCAGCTCAGGTGTCGTCCACGTCACTTGACCATGGTTCAAAATTACGTGGTCCGTCGCCAAAAGCCCTCGTGTAGCTGAACAGTGCGACGTTAATATTAACTCAACTCAACTCCATTTCATGCAAACTTAAAACTTACTTAGAGAAATGTATTGGCATTTTATTTTGTTATCACTAATATGTATCTAAAGTGTCCTTTCATATATAATTATACTTTTAAAAAAAAAGATTGATCATTATAATACACAAGAGCCCAAAATTTATCTTCGAAACATGTCACACAAAAATATCAGTGATTTTGACCAATTAACCCCTTAACAATAATTTTGAAAAAAGATTCTCTTTGATAAATATCATAAAATTGATCAAAGTACTCTTCTTAGGTCAATATTTGCAACAAACTCAATGCAACAAATTTATACGGGACATGTATCATGAGATTTATTTTTGCAAAAGTATAAAATAAATCTAATCTCTATAATGATAAATCTACAAATTGTGCAAATACCAATAAATGCATATTTGTTATACATATGTAGTAAAAAAAATTGTATATGTGTGAGACAGGTTTTTATACCATACAGTCAAACTCTGAAAAACATATGGGTTTAAACCACGAAAATATATTACAATTTTTATTTTTTTCTAAAAGAATTATGAATTCGAAAATGATTTTTTTTTTTATTTTGGTCATGTAGGAGTGTGTGAGCAGGACTTTTATAGTTAATATATGGACACAAATTTATATTCTACTATATACACATTCTAATTTAAAAATTTTAATGCCTTAATTTATTTCCATATTTGGAAATGAATTAAGATTAATTTGAAATTTGGAAATGATACGAAACAAATGCTTTTTTGAAAATATACTTACGTTCATCTTTTACTTTAATTTCTTCTGTTTGTCTGTTAGGACTTCTTGAACGATGATGTCTTGAACGACGACGTCTTGAATATAAGTCCTTGAATCACGTGAACTAGTACTACGTGAATCAGTACTTCGTGAATGAGTCCGTGGAGGACTCTCTCTATTCATATTTCTGACCAGACGATAACCTGTAACATACACTTATCAATTAACATTAGAAGAATTTATAAACTAAATAAATTACAAAAAAGAAATTATATAACTTTACCCCTAAAAAATTATTAAATTTGTTGGGGTAGACCACTTAAAAAATTATACAAAAAGTTAATAAATATGTATAACCTTACCTAGCGTGATTGCCGTTTCACTTTTGCCACTACTTGACATGGCCTCACTAAGCATGTCTTTGCGAAATAAGCCACCTAAATATAAAAAAAAATTATATTTACTGTAAAAAATATTTTACAATCGAAATACTTCTTTTGAACAAACAATAGCAACTCTTTATAAATTTGGAACAGCATTTACTAGCAAATTTTAATATATATATATAATATAAGTAAAAAAACTTAAGCGGAAATGACATTTGTGCCATTGTATTGCTTGTTGATGGAACGGAACTCTCTACAAAAAATGAAAACATAAATTTTTTTAATTATCTACTGTTAAAACTTTATTGGTAAATATTTTATAATAGAAATAGTATTTTGAACAAATAATTATTTAAAACTTAAAAAAAAAATATTAAAAAAATATTTTACTATCGAAATACTTTTGAACAAACAAGAGTAACTCTTTTTAAATTTGGAGCAGCATTTAGTAACAAATTTTAAATATATATATATATATATATATATATATATATATATATATATATATATATATATATATATATATATATATATAAGTAGTATATTCGTCCTAGTCCACTTAAAACACCAACAACTGATCAACAATATATAGATTTTTTTTGTTCGGTCAAACCAAACAGTTTTTTAAAGTTATGATCGACGATAGTACAAAAGCATTATATACAGTTAAATATTTTTTTGTTGTTGTTGGTTTGGTCACGCTGGTATGCTCTCCTGTTTCAAATGACTTAGAATAGTAGGAATCTGCTAATTCTTCTTTGTGCGGACAAAAACATTAGATGTGAAGTGGAGTGTGGGGTTTAGTGGCGCAAGGGCCAAATTTGGCCAAGCTGCGCCAAACACTTGTTAAAATAAAAGCCGTATAATTTTAAAAATATATATGTTTAAAAGTATATATGTACACACACATGCATGCATGCATACATACATAAAATATATTAAAAATACAAAGAAACATACAAATCAAAATAAATGTAAAAATTCAATTTTTAAAAGGAATGCAAAAAGGTTTTGGTGGGGGGATTCCCCCACCAAGTCAGATAAGGTTAAAACAGATGTATGAAAGAAGGTGACGCGATGACGGTTAAAAACGGGACAATCTATTAAAATATGATAGACTGAATATGGGACTTTGCACGAGGGACATTCTGGGGCATTTTCACCCAACAGAAGGTGCCTGTGCGTGAAACGAGTGTGACCAATGCGAAGTCGAGTCAAGTGGACATCATGTCTTCGCACTGGTAGTGCTGCCCAATGAGAAGTGGAAGGATGAATGCTATGCAGTTTGTTGAGGACCTGTTGAGTGAGTGAGTGTATTGTTTTATGGCGCAAGAGCCAATTTTGGCTAAACTGCGCCAAACAACTTTTTAAGCATTAAAAGTATAAAATTAGTAAAAAATGGTGATGGGTAAAATAGTAAGATCTCATTAAAAATTGGTAAAAGCGAAAGGTAATAAATTTTGGTGGGGTTTTCCCCACCAAGTTAAAAAAAAATGTTTAGTTCATAACCAAGTTATTTAAAATAGAATGTTACCACTTGATGTTGCTAAAACGGTTTTTTTATTGGAGTATCAAAGTTGTATTTAATAAATGAATGATTTGGTTTATTAACCATCTCTCCCTTATAGGTGAAGCCATTCATATTTAAAACATTGTGGATTCGGCTCAGGTTCATCTTCCACGTCATATATTATCATGTCCTCCTCATCCGTTGTGTACTCAGTAGGTCCAGATTTTCGAGGTCTATGAGGGGCCGTCTTAATTTCTATTTTTGGTTTTATAGTGTTGGATTGGTTTTTTGGGGGACGTTTCTTTCTACGGGGCTTTGAGGTTTGATTTGCATCCTGGGATGTAGCGGGTATGGTATTGGATATAGTGGTGGTCGGTTCAAGAACAGATAAATTATTAGATGTGGTGGGAGCAGTATCTATTAAAGGAATAGATGGCTGAGATTCTGATAACGAAGGTACTGTGACAAAAGATGCTGATGGCAAAAGTTGTGTCTGAGTTGATGAAGAAGGTTTAGTAACTGCAGCGACTGAGGAAGATATAGTTGGCTTTGGAACGGATACTAGTGGTTGTAACAATTTTAATGGTGGGCAAACTATTTTGGTAATATTTTCATCAGTTTGTGTTGTAGTGGTTGTAGTCGAGAGTTTGGTAACCTGAGCGTAGGATTGGGATAATTGTGGAGCTATTAGTTTTCGTGCTTCTACGTACGGTATATTTCTATTAGTTTTGAGAACCTGTATTTCTTTTTCAGTTTTCCATTTTGAGCACAATTTTGAGTCTGATGGATGGGATTGGGAGCAATTAACGCATTTCGGCTCTAGAGTACAATCCGTGGAAGGATGCCCAACGGTTGCACATCTAGAACACGTCAATTGTCCTCTGCAGGCAGTTTGAGAGTGTCCGAACCTCTGGCATTTAAAACAACGCAGAGGATTCGGAACATATGGACGTATTTTGCAGTTTAGATACCCAGCTTTTACTGTAGCTGGAAGATTTGGGTTATTGAAAGTTAAAATCATGTGTTTTGTAGGAATAACTGTTGCATCTTTTTTAATTGTAATTCTTCTGACCTGAATGACACCCTGATCAGAAAATCCATCAAGAATTTCCGCGTCAGGGGTGGTCAACAGGTCAGGTTCAGATCGAAGGGCTTGACCTGGATGCGGGTGCCAAACAGTTCGGTAAAATCATAAATCTTAGGGGCGCGTTCGCCGTTTTCGATTTGAAGATAGAACAAAGGCATGGGGGCCTTTGTTCTATAATTCCTCATTTGAGAGATTTTATGTACTCTAAATCCCTCAGCCTCGATCTCAGATTTAATGTCTTCCGGCTCCGTATTGGAGAGGAGACCTCTGATTACGACTTTCACGGGTCGATCTTGCTTCAACATAAAGCTTTTGAATTCGACCCCGGACTTTTCCAGCCATTGGCTAAGGGCCCTGTATTCGACATCGTCGGCTACAGTGACCTTTAGGAAGCGTCCTGACATTTGCGACTGGAAGGATGGGGTTATTAGCTTGGCTAATGCCACCAATTGCCTCCAGTCACCTTTCGGGAATACGAAAAACGGCGGAATGCGGGGTTTTTTTACAACCACAGGCACCTCGATCTAGGCTTCGACTTGCTGCGAATGCTCCACATTTCCTCTTCTCCCGTCCCTTCCAAAAGCGCACCTTCAATAGGTGGCGCGGAAGGGGGAGGGTGGGGGGAAGAACGGGGAGAGAGCGCTTTTCTAACAAGCTGCTTGGTGGAGGGGGTGCTAAGCCGTCAGAATCAACGCTTCGTTTCGCCTTTCTGCCCTTTGAACGGGGAGAGGCGGGGGAGGAGGAGGAACCGCTGCCATTTTCTCCTCTCGGTTCTTCGCTGCGGGAGGGTCGTTGACCCTACTCTTCAAACGAAGAATGATTTTATCCAGCTCCTTCTCAGACGCTGGGATCTTGAAGAGGAGGACATTCAGTTGTTTTAAAAGAGAATCGACCGTCTCACCTGCCTTGGTCACCACTTGGTGGTAGCTTTGGAGTTTCGGGTTGCTTGGTCTTGCGTTCGTCAATTTCCGGGCCCAAGCCGCGTAAACGTACCGAGCGCAGATCGCTTCCCTGAAGAGGTCGAATTATTCGGCTATATACACTGGTGTGCAAAAATTAAGGACGAAGTCGAAAAATTAGCATATCAGCTGAACGAAGAGGCAGAGCGGACAGAAAGACCAATCAGGAGATTAAGTAAGGTGATGTACGGTAGCACATGCGCAGATATGCAGGTAGACGTAATGGGGGAGTGTCTGAGTAGTATAAAGCATGTTGTTGGTGTAAGATCAGTATTTCTGGCAAAGATATTGCACGCCGTATAGCAGTTAAAATCACACCGAGTTGCTGCCTCAGTGAGAAATGGCGAATAATCAATCTGTTAGACGACATCTGGATGCTTTTACCCGAGGTCGAATCATTGGGAAGTTGGAGGAAGACCGCAGTGTGACAAGTATGGCTGCAGAGTTCGGAATTGCTCACAGAATCGTTTCACGACTTTGAAGACAATTTCAAACTACAGGAACAGCTATCCGGGGGTTCAGTAGTGGTCGTCCACGAGGAACCACACCCGCAGATGACCGGTACATTTTCTTACAGGCCAGAAGAAACAGGCGGCAGACAGCGGGAGAAATCGCTAGACACACGACACAGGCGACTGGACGACCGATATCGCGTTTTACCGTGGCCAGAAGACTGCACGGTGGTGGTCTGTTTGCACGACGCCTTGTACGGTGTGTACCTTTAACGCCTGCCCATCGGAGAAGGCGTTCTCTGTGATGCCGGGAACACCGGAATTGGAGAGACAATGAATGGGGACGAGTACTCTTTACAGATGAGAGCAGATTCAGTTTGAGTAGATTCTCATCGCATACTCATCTGGAGGGAGCGGGGAAGCCGCAATCATCCCTCGAACATCATTGAAAGGGACAGGTATGGATGTCGCGGTGTTCTCGTTTGGGGAGGCATCATGCTTGGTAGTCGTACAGACCTTCACATCTTCGACGCAGGTTCAGTCAACGGGACCCGTTACTGTAACGAGATTCTTCTTCCATATGTGCGTCTTTTTAGAGGCGCTATGGGTCTGCAATTCCTTTTCATGGACGACAATGCACCATGTCATCGCAAAGTAGCTGCCGAACAGCTCTTAGAGAGTGAGGATATTGAACGTATGGATTGGCCGGTACGATCTCCGGATCTCAATCCCATCGAGCATGTATGGGATTTTCTAGGCAGACGCTTGGCAGCTCGTACCTTACCACCAGTAACGATTCGGGAGTGAGTGAGTGAATTTGGGGTTTTATGGCGCAAGAGCCAAAATTGGCTATACTGCGCCACACGTTTGTTAAAATTATAAAAACATGGTAAAAATACACATAAAAAATACAAGGACATAAAAAGAATTATATATGTGCATGCTAGCATGCACATATATAAAAAATAAAGTTAAAGTTAAAACATTTTAAAAAGTCAAATTAAATATAAAAATCCAATTCTTCTGATAAAAGCAAATAGATTTTGGTGGGGGATTCCCCCACCAAGTCAGATAAGGTTAAAACAGATTGATGAAAAAAGGTCATGCGATGAGTATTAAAAACGGGACAATCTATTAAAATGTGATGAACAGTGTAAGAGACATTGCATGAAGGACATTCAGGAGCACGTTCTCCAAACAACAAATGCCTGTGTGTGAAGCGAGTATGGCCAATGCGAAGACGAGTCAATTTGACATCAGTTCTTCGCATTGGCATCACAGGCCATGAGTGAGTGAGTGAGTTTTGGGGTTATTGGCGCAAGAGCCAAATTTGGCTAAACTGCGCCACACGTTTGTTAAAACAGTAAAACCATGTAAAAATACACATAAAAAATACAAGTACATAAAAATAATTATATATGTGCATGCCAGCATGCACATATATAAAAATAAAGTTAGAGTTAAAACATTTTAAAAGTCAAATTAAATATAAAAAACCAATTTTCTTTATAAAAGCAAATAGATTTTGGTGGGGAGATTCCCCCACCAAGTCAGATAAGGTTAAAACAGATTTACAAAAAAAGGTGATGCGATGAGTATTAAAAACGGGACAATCTATTAAAATGTGATGAACAGTGTAAGAGACCTTGCATGAAGGACATTCAGGAGCGCGTTCTCCAAACAACAAATGCCTGTGTGTGAAGCGAGTATGACCAATGCGAAGACGAGTCAATTTGACATCAGTTCTTCGCATTGGCAGCACCATGCTCCTATGACAGGTTTCACGGAGTGCAGTTTGTTATCCAACTGCTTACACCATGATTCCTGCCAGATCTTAAAAATATGATGCATGATGACGCGCTTCATATCCGATAGCGGAACCGTGAGTGAGTGAGTGAATGTAGTGTTTTATGGCGCAAGAGCCAAACTTGGCTATACTGCGCCACACGTTTGTTAAGACATTAAAACCCTGTTAAAAACACACATGAATACAATTATATAAAAAAGAATTATATATGTGCATGCCTGCATGCACATATGTAAAAAGTAAAGTTAAAGTTAAAACATTTTAAAAAGTCAAATTAAATATAAAAAACCAATTTTCTTTATAAAAGCAAATAGATTTTGGTGGGGAGATTCCCCCACCAAGTCAGATAAGGTTAAAATAGATGTATGAAAAAAGGAGATGCGATGAAGATTAAAAACTGGACAATCGATTAAAATGTGACGAACAGTGTAAGAGACATGGCATGAAGGACATTCAGGAGCGCGTTCTCCAAATAACAAATGCCTGTGTGTGAAGCGAGTATGGCCAATGCGAAGACGAGTCAATTTGACATCAGTTCTTCGCATTGGCATCACAGGCCATGCTCCTATGACAGGTTTCACAGAGTGCAGTTTGTTATCCAACTGCTGACTCCATGATTCCTGCCAGATCTTAAAAATATGATGCATGATGACGCGCTTCATATCCGATAGCGGAACCGCTAGCGGCAGATGCGTCGTCGCCGACTTTGCCGCGCTGTCCGCTTGCTCGTTGCCCATGATTCCTACGTGACTTGGTAGCCAGCAAAACACGATATCGAAACCCTTGCTGTACAGTCGACTCGTAAGGTCGAGTATTGTACATACCACTGGATGGCAGCGATCGTGGTAGTTTTCAAGCGCTTCGAGTACACTCATGCTGTCAGTATAGATGCAGTATTTACGGGGCATAGTGGAGTCGATTAATTGAAGTGCACGGTAAATGGCGATAGCTTCGGCAGTGAAAATGCTGCAAGAAGTGTCGAGCCTATAACCGTGCATAATATCTTCAATCACGACTCCACAGCCAACGTAATCTGCACGTTTCGAACCATCAGTGTAGATGGCCGAATAACGACTATACTGACTGCGGTGCTAGGCGAAGACGCGTTGAAAGACGACAGGCGCTACAGTGGATTTACTGTAAGTGGCAAAAGGGTTGATATAATGGCACCGCGGCGTATTCCAAGGTTGGAATAGGAAAAGGTTCCTTTGCTGGATACGCACGTTAGGTAGGTCGAGTTCAGAAATATGAAGCTTCATCCTATCTATAAACGGCCGGATGTTAGACGGCCGTGCATCATAAAGTCTCTTCATGCTGGTACTCATATACACATTCTGCAGAGGATGTGAAGGCACGGTTGATTGATTGATTGAATATTAACGTCGCACTGTTCAGCTACACGAGGGCTTTTGGCGACGGACCACGTAATTTTGAACCATGGTCAAGTGACGTGGACGACACCTGAGCTGGCACCCCCCTCTCCTAACTACCACACCACACCAACGGGAGGACGTTTCAGCTCTCGACAGATTTAACGTGCATCGCTGCCCTACACGGCGGGTCTTTAGTGGTACTGGGCTCGAACCCGTGACAAAGCAAGCCACGGTCCGATACCTATACCACTCGGCTACCGCGGCCACATGTGAAGGCACGGACAAGATCTTGAGTGAATGTGGGGTTTTATGGCGCAAGAGCCAAACCTGGCTATACTGCGCCAAACATTTGTTAAAAGAGTATAAAACCATGTAAAAGACATAAAAAATACAATTACATAAAAAGAAATTTGATATATGTGCATGCCTGCATGCACATATAAAAAATAAAGTTAAAGTTAAAACATTTTAAAAAGTCAAATGAAATATAAAAATCCAATTATCCTGATAAAAGCAAAGAGGTTTTGGTGGGGTATTTCTCCCACCAAGTCAGGTAAAGTTAAATGTGATGAATTAAAAAAGGTGATGCGATGATGGTTAAAAACTGGACAATCGATTAAAATGTGATGAACAGTGTAAGAAACATGACATGAAGGACATTCAGGAGTGTGTTCTCCAAATAACAAATGCCTGTGTGTGAAGCGAGTATGGCCAATGCGAAGACGAGTCAATGTGACATCAGTTCTTCGCATTGGCATCACAGGCCATGCTCCTATGACAGGTTTCACAGAGTGCAGTTTGTTATCCAACTGCTGACTCCATGATTCCTGCCAGATCTTAAAAATATGATGCATGATGACGCGCTTCATATCCAATAGCGGAACAGCTAGCGGCAGATGCGTCGTCGCCGACTTTGCCGCGCTGTCCGCTTGCTCGTTGCCTATGATTCCTACGTGACTTGGTAGCCAGCAAAACACGATATCGAAACCCTTGCTGTAGAGTCGACTCGTAATGTCGAGTATCGTACATACCACTGGATGGCAGCGATCGTGGTAGTTTTCAAGCGCTTCGAGTACACTCATGCTGTCAGTATAGATGCAGTATTTACGGGGCATAGTGGAGTCGATTAATTGAAGTGCACGGTAAATGGCGACAGCTTCGGCAGTGAAAATGCTGCAAGAAGTGTCGAGCCTATAACCGTGCAGAATATCTTCAATCACGACTCCACAGCCAACGTAATCTGCACGTTTCGAAATATCAGTGTAGATGGCCGATGATGATGATGATGATGATTGTTAATTTTAATGGCGCAAGGGCCAACTTTGGCCAAGCTGCGCCAAACACTTGTGAAAAGAATGTCATATATTTTAAAAATATATATGTGTAAAAATATATGCACGCATGCATGCACGCATGTATATAATATATCAAAAATATAAAGAAACACACAAATCAAATCATATGTAAAAATCCAATTTTTAAAATGAAGGCAAATAGATTTTGGTGGGGGGATTCCCCCACCAAGTCAGATAAGGTTAAAACAGATGTATGAAAGAAGGTGATGCGATGATGGTTAAAAACAGGACAATCTATTAAAATATGACAAACTGAATATGGGACCTTGCACGAGGGACATTCTGGGGCATTTTCACCCAACAGAAGGTGCCTGTGCGTGAAACGAGTGTGACCAATGCGAAGCCGAGTCAAACGGACATCATGTCTTCGCACTGGTAGTGCTGCCCAATGAGAAGTGGAAGGATGAATGCTATGCAGTTTGTTGAGGATCTGTTGATCCCAAGTCTCTTGCCATACACGATGAATATAGTTCTGTGTAAAAGTTTTCAAATCTTGGTAACAGAGAGGCCGCTGCATGTGATCAGATATGGATCGTGCAGCGGTATCAGCCTGTTCATTACCAAGTATACCCACGTGTCCAGGTACCCAGGAAAAAATTATATGAAAACTTTTTCTCTCCAATTTTCGCAGGAGAAGAAGTATTTCGATCACAGTGGGGTATCTATGCTCTGTTGAAAAGTGCAAGGACTCCAGAGCACTCATGCTGTCAGTGTACACACAAAAATGACGGTGGTTAGAAACTATTATATGTTGAAGTGCGACAAGAATCGCTGTTAATTCTGCACTAAAGACAGACATGGAATTATGTAAGCTAAAACTTAAAATGGTGTTATTAAAAACAACACTACACCCAACATGTCCTGCAGTCTTCGACCCGTTCGTGTAGACGGGTATGTACTTAGAATATTTACTGCGATGGAAAGAAAAGAGTTGCTGATAAATAACAGCAGCAGTACCTGCTTTGTCATAGCCCGAAAAGGGGTTGTGATAGTGAAAAATTTGTATGTCCCAGGGTGGAAATGCAAGGATATTATTTTCCTGGATATTTATGTTATTTAAGTGGGCTGGATATTTATGTTATTTAGAACAGCCTTTGCTCTTTCCGAAAAAGGTTTGATGTTAAATAAACGGGCCTCATAAAGTCGGTTGAGACCAATGGCAAGAGCAAAGGGTTTTAATGGATGATAAGTAACAGACATAGCACGAATAAAATAAGTGGCACATAATTGCCTCCGCCTTAGTTCTAAAGGTGGTTGGTGGCATACCACATACAAGCTGGTAACAGGCGAAGTTTTGAAGGCACCAGAGCAGATTCTTAGAGCAGAGTGATATACTGTGTCCAGTCGTTTTAATACAGATGCACGAGCAGAACCGTAAACTACACAACCATAGTCCAAACGTGAAAGTATTAGTGCTTGGTATACTCGGAGTAACGAGACTCTATCCGCTCCCCATAAGGTATTTGATAGTACCTTTAAGATGTTTAGGGATCGTTCACACTTCTTCCGCAAGTAAAGGACATGCGGAAGGAAAGTCAATTTGCAGTCAAAGATTACTCCGAGGAAGCGCACCGCACTGACAACAGGTATTTGAATATGTCCTATATGAATAGAAGGATCTGGGTGTAGATTACGCTTTCTGCAAAAATGGACACAGCTGCTCTTGGATGGAGATATCGTGTGTCCATTCTGATCGCACCACTGAACTAATCGATTGACAGTTGTTTGCAGCTGTCGCTCAATTAGTCGCATATCTGATCCTTGGCAAGAGACTTGCAGATCGTCAACATAAAGCATTCCTCGCACTGAAGGTGGAAGTTGATGAAGTATGTTACTCATATGAATAATAAAAGGGTAACGCTCAAAACGCTACCCTGAGGAACACCTTGATCTTGAGTGAATTTATGAGAAGAGGAGTGACCAATGCGTACATTAAAATAACGAACAGCTAAAAAGTTAAAAATAAAAATGGGAAGGTTTCCCCTTAGGCCAAAATCATACATATTACGGAGAATCCCATAGCGCCAAGTTCGGTCGTATGCCTTTTCTATATCAAAGAAAAGAGAAACCAAGTGGTTTCTCCTAACAAAGGCATCCCTGATTTGGGATTCTAAAAAAACAAGGTTATCATGAGTGGAACGGCCCTTGCGGAATCCACTCTGCAGAGGAGAAATACACTTTTCTTTCTCTAAAACATATACCAAACGGGTATTCACCATACGTTCAAAGGTCTTACAGAAGCAGCTCGTCAGAGCAATGGGACGGTAACTCAGAGGATCTGTTGCCACCTTGCCCGGCTTAAGGATTGGAATCACAGTGGCTTCCCTCCAGCTGGAGGGAAAGCAATGCTCCTTCCAAACTCTGTTGAGTGAGTGAGTGAGTGACTTTTGGGTTTATTGGCGCAAGAGCCAAACCTGACCAAACTGCGCCAAACATTCGTTTAAAAGCATTAAAAGTACTAAAAGTTTAATGGAATTTTAGTTAAAAAAGGTAAAATTGAAATTAAACGTAAAAAAGTCAATCCGAGCAAATTAAAAACAAAGCCTGGTGGAGGAATCCCTCCACCAAGTTCGAATGTATTCATAAAAAATCACTTTTTTATTCGAGACTTTCTGTTACGGGTTGGAGTCAACGTGCGAGAATATTCTTCACGTTTCCAACCTTCAGCCTGCCACCATTCATCCGAAAATTTTTCTATTTCATTCACGGGAGTTAGTTTTTGTGGTGATTCCACCTCTTCTGCAACGTCGTATATAAGCATGTCTTCGTCTGATGTATCCCGTAAAGGTGTACTTTTTTTAGGTTTGTGAGGCGTCAATTGTGTGTCTATTTTGGAGGTAATACTTCTTTTAGGACGCCTTTTCTTGCGACTTTTTAAAGTTTGTTTTGCATCCTGGGATGTAAAAGGGAAGGTATCGGTTATAGAGGTTGCAGTTTCAACAGCAGGACATGTTTCCGCTGGTAAGGGTGTGAACATTGTCTTCATCTGATGTGTATTGGTGATTGAAGGTGTGTCATTAGATGTAGGATTAGGTGGTTGAGGCTCTGAGACAGTAGCTACTGTTGAAGTGGATGGCAAGAGGTGTACTTGGGGAACTAAAGATTGAATTTCAGTTGAAAGTGCAGCAAATTTATTAGAAGTTTTAAGAAGGCGGGTTTCAGTTGATAAAGATGAGGCAGAGGTATTTAGGCTATTGTCAGGGGCAGCAGCAGAAGAAATGGGTTCAGGTAACCGAGATTCAGTTTGTGTGGTTGGTTTTATTGAAGATGCGGAGGGCAAGAGGTTTACCTGAGTGGTAGACGACGATGTGGAATTTGAAGTAATTGAAGGCGATGCATTTGGATGAGGTACGGATAATAGAGGTTTAAGTATTTGTAAAGGTGGGCACTTGACTTTAGTAATATTTTCATCTGTTTGTGTTGTACTGGTAGCAATGGAGGGTTTGGCAACTTGAGCGTAAGTTTGGGAGAACTGCGGGGCAATTAATTTTCGGGCTTCAAAGTAGGATATGTTTCTATTTGTTTTAATGGTTTGAATTTCCTTTTCAGTTTTCCATTTAGGACAAAGTTTGGAATCGGCGGTATGAATCTGTGAACAGTTAATGCATTTTGGTTCTAGGGTACAATCTGTAGAAGAATGCCCTACAGCTGCACACCTAGAACATGTGAGTTGTCCGCGGCAGGAATTTTGAGAATGACCGAACCTCTGGCATTTGAAACAGCGCAGAGGATTCGGTATATATGGACGTAATTTACAATTCAGGTAACCAGCTTTAATTTTTGATGGTAAGTTAGGGCTATTGAAAGTTAAAATTAAATGCTTAGTAGGAAAAAGTGACGTTTCTTTTTTTTATTTTAATTCTTCGGACTTCAGTAACCCCTTGGTCAGAAAGTCCGTCCAAGATTTCTGCTTCGGAGGCGCACAAAAGATCTGTTTCAGATATCACACCACGACAAGAATTTAAGGATCTATGAAGATTTACAATTAACGGACAGTCTAAAAATGTTTTGGTTAGCAAGAGAGATTTCGTTTGTAAGGCAGATGATGTTTCGATAAGCAAATCACCAGATCGTAATTTTTTGACCGATTTGGGTTCGCCGCTTATTCCTTGAATAGCTTTATGAATTGCAAATGGTGACTTTTGTAACATTTCATTGTTAGGAAGAGATAGGATTAAAAAACGAGCATGTTCGGAAACTTTATCGATGTCGAGAGAGGGTAAAACAAGGCTTGTACCATTCATGAGCTGAGCATCATGAGTTGGGTAGGGTGGGTTGGGGGTTTTAAAAAATGCGTTTTGAGATTTTTTATTATTTTGAATTATTTTGAATTTTTTTTTTTTGAGAAAGGAGGAGGAGAATCCCTTTTGATTTCCAAAGGACCAGTTTGGTAGGGCTTGCCCTAGATTCAGCAACCAGTAGTGGCCTCGGGAGAGCCCCCCGCTCTGCAATGCAGGACCCCATCCAGGCACCACCTGGAACTACAAGACAGGCGGGATTATACACCAGCTGATAGAGCAGCCAGGACATGCTGGTTAGGCTGTCCCGGGCTCCTGTACTATCTGGCGGCCTGAGACGCAAAACTCAGCTTTTCTCCTGTACCCTCTACATGGCCGCTTCCTCCAAGACCCCACCTCACTAGTCCAAAGGTCCTCAAAAGTTCAAAACCCCGCTCCAAGTGCCAGTTTTCCCAGGGAGCAGTCCGTTGTGTCATCATACCAAAAGTGAAAAAACATCAGACACAACTTCATTCCACTCAGTCCTGGTCTGCCACAGGACTTCGTGGCAGAAAAATAAAGATAAGTTGAACACAAAAAAAAAAATCAATAATCGAACATAAAAGAAGCAACAAAATCAAAATATAAAAAAAAAAATATAAGAAAATCAAATGAAAAGAGCATAGTATAAAATGGAAACCATAAAACGGTAGTAAAAAATATCAATTTTTTTAACCAGAAAAAAAGAAAGATGGAACAAAGTACATTGTTGAGTGTAGATCTGTGGTCTGGACGTGAAAAGAAGAAAAGGGAAACTGGAATGGCAAGAAAGAGGGCCGAAAATAGAGAAGGATCACTAGGGTTCCCCGGGTTCGTGAAGCCCGTGTTTACCAAAGACAGTAAACCCCTAGGGAGAAGGAAAAGATCACTAGGGCACCTCGGGAGCGTGAAACCCGTACTCACCTAAAGAAGGTGAGCCCCCTGAGGGGGAGCACAGGAAGGAAGCAGAGCAGAAGGAGCGTAACACTACTTTAGGTGAGATAGCTTTGATTTCTTGCCCTATCCCAAACTGTCCCCATCATACCTTAGAAAAAATTCAGAGCCTTACTGGCGTAACTAATCTAGGCACAAAAAATAACGAAAAAGCAATTGAACAAAATTCAAATCCCAAAAATAATAATAAAGAAGACAATAAAAATCCCAAAATACATAAAAGAACAGGACAGGAGGACTTTAAAGCCACTACAAAATTCGCACGAAAGTGCATTGAAATCCCAATAGAAAAGGTCTCATTTGCACGTCCTCAAATAAATTCGCGTTCCTCGAAGACGAGGAAATAATGGACCCCCAGCCAAGGATAAGACCGATCATGATGAGGATTATATTAAAGCACAGGAGATTATATTAAAATCCAACCAGCCTCTGAAGAGGACAATGAAAATATTAAAAAAATTACTTGTAATTAATGAAGCAGACCATTAACATAAATGAGGAACCCAAAATAAAAAAAGTAGTTATAAAAGGACTACCGGCATCAACCGATGTTGCTGACATAGAGTCAGATTTAAAAGAAAAGGGGATAGCAGTCGAAAAAGTCAAGCAATTGCGCAGATTTGCGACTAAAGCCCCCTTACCCCTATTCATGGTAGAATTGAAGAGCTCCACTGGAGCGGAAAAAATCTATACACTTAAAGATGTAAATTACCTCACTGTGGAGTGAGTGAGTGAATTTTGGGTTTTATGGCGCAACAGCCAAATTTGGCTTAACTGCGCCACACGTTTGTTAAAATATTAAAACTATGTTAAAAATGCACAAGAAAAATACAATTACATAAAAATAATTATTAGATATGTGCATGCCTGCATGCACATATATATATAAAAAAATAAAGTTAAAGTTAAAACATTTTAAAAAGTCAAATTAAATATAAAAATCCAATTTTCTTCATAAAAGCAAATAGATTTTGGTGGGGAGATTCCGCCACCAAGTCAGATAAGGTTAAAACAGATTTATGAAAAAAGGTCATGCGATGATGGTGAAAAACGGGACAATCTATTAAAAATGTGACGCACAGTGTAAGAGACCTTGCATTACGGACATTCAGGAGCATCTTCACCCAATAATAAATGCCTGTGAGTGAAGCGAGTATGACCAATGCGAAGACGAGACAATTTGACATCAGTTCTTCGCATTGGCATCACAGACCATGCTCCTATGACAGGTTTCACGGAGTGCAGTTTGTCATCCAACTGCTGACTCCAACCTCACTGTGGAAGTTGTCCCGTTTCGTAAGAGACCGGGCGCTTCACAGTGCTTTAATTGCAACTTCTTTAACCATACAACGAAAAACTGTAGGATGACACCCAGGTGCCTAAAATGCGGACTAAACCACCGCACTCAAAATTGCACTAAAACTGACCTACCGAACCCCCCACACTGCATTAACTGCAACGCGACAGGACATATGGCGACGAGTCGTCAATGCCCAAAATTCCCGAAATTAAAAACGAATAAGAGTGAAAACCCAACCAGAGATACAAACACCGCCCACCGACCCGTTACTCCAGACGTTAGCTTTGCTAGCGTTTTTAATAAAGGAACCCAAAACCAGATGGCACCACGAGTGGAAACCCAACAAACCCCAAATCGAAACTCCAATGAACAAGAAAAAGAAAAAAAACCCCGGATAATGATAAAAGTAACTTCAAATTTGAAAATTTCGCGATTTATATAAATGAACTGCAAAACATAACTTCCAAGTTCCCTGAAATTTTGCGAGCACTGGAAGACATGTCAAAAACGCATAACGACATAGAAAAATTAAACATCTTCTTGCTAGCCATTGCACGATCGGGCAACGGCACAAAATAAACCATATTTATTAACTCACTTTTAATTCAATACCTCAAAAATATATACCCAGATTTCTAAATTTTACCCCTCAGACAAATTCAATAAAATTTCTCCTCGTTTTAAGCTCTCGTTCACAATCTCGATAACAACCGAACCTCTCAGCCAATCAGAGAGCCCCATTGCCCTTACGGACAATGAGGGTTTCTCTGGCAGCAGGAGCGACGGAACCCCTCCGGACCAACTTCACCGCAGATAGCTGCCGCCTCATTGGACGGACAGTAGCTCTCCCATCTACCTAGAGAAAGTCACGACAACGCTGACGCTCTGATATTAACTTTAATTATCCCAAGACAATTTCTTCTGAAATTACATGTAAATTTGAATTCCCAAGATCTAATTTTTATTATTTTACATAAATTGAAACAAAAAGGGCAATTAATCAATTCAAGCTATCAAAAGTCTAGACAAGAGATCAAAGCCCTAGCGGGCTAAGTGTTCTAATAAAAATACTCAGCTAAACTCTCGTCCGAGCAAGACGTGCTATGGAACACCAGGTCTTTGACCAAAGCGTAATTATGCAGGACCTCGGTCCACTCACTACTGAACAGAGCTGTTCTAACAAAGCATCCACAGAAAAGGAAAAGGAGATCTATCACGCTCGCATAAACTATATAAGAATGATGCTGCAAATTGAAACTGATAATTTCAGCCCGACGCCAGATACGAAGCTGACGCAGGAGGCAGAACTGAAGACACTGGAGGCAAAGATCAAATCCATGGAAGGTAAGATGACTGAGTTTTTACCTCGCCCAATTGCTCTTAGTCCTCATAAAATTTTACCAAAGGCGGTCAAAAGACCTGCTGCTCCGGTAAATAAACCGGCAAAGACCAATAAACTTAAAAATTCAACTGATTCGGATTTTGTTTTCCCTAAGAAAACAGTTAAAAATTTACTATTGGCAGAAAAGGAGGAAATAAAAACTAAAAATACGTTTGAAGCTCTTAATTCTGATAAAACTGACGTCGAGGATGTCACCCCAGCATATAAGATTAAACCCATTTTTATGAGAACTATAGATTCCTATAATTTGATTCTCCAAGATCTCCATAGAAAATATCCCACAGCCACTAACACCCACACTAAAGTTATCAAAATTGAAGCCCAAATCGAAAATGACCATAACAAAATAACTAGCTACTTAAAAAGATAAAAACTTTGAATTCTACGTCATTGAGCCCCCATCAACTAGACCACTTAAATTGGTTATCAAAGGCGTTCCTGTTGACATTGACCCGGAGGATATTAAGAATGACTTAATATCCAAAGGAATTAAAATAGTTAAAAGTTTCCCAACTCAAAAGATTCATTACTAAAACCCCCCTCCCTATCCTACATGATAGAGATAGCTCGTGATGAAAATGTCAATGACATATTTCAAGTGCGAAGCTGTCTCTACATGCAAATAAAGATTGACCCCTTCAAAAAAGGAAACAGAATCACGCAACCCGAAACTGTCTCAATTGTAATTTCTTTCACCATGCAACCCGAAACTGTAACATGAAAACGAGCTGCCTGAAATGTGGTGAAAATCACAGGACAGGTATGTGCGAAATCAAAGATAAAATTGAAGACCCGCTTTGTATTAACTGTAAAGCTAAAGGCCACATGGCCTCCTCAACCCAATGTCCCCTCTTTCCCACGCCTAGAAAAGGTAAGGGAAAATCCCCCGCAGATAACCTAAAACGTAATTTAAATACGACCTCAGTAACTGCCGGAATACTTTACTCCCAAGTCCTTAATTCTAATTCTAATCACCAGATGTCAGCACCCAGATTTGCCTCCTCGGCGTCAGAAAAGACTGAAAATAACAAAAATAATTTGTTTAACAAGGAAACACTAAATGTTCCACAAACTGATTCAAGCGATTTTGGCTATCTCCAAGCCATTCTCGAAATGCAAAAGATTTTTTATTAGGCAACCCTCACCTCGTATCCCCATCTAATAGAGCATCTGACTTCTGCAGCTCTTATCAGGGCTTTATAGATAAAGCAGACTCTACTCTTGTCTGGAAACAGCAAAGATTCGGACATAGCTAATCTACCTACGGACATGGAATTGGAACAGCATCTACGCAACGTACACTCTCAAGGACGCCATCACCTCAGCCACAACTTACACCATGTGAGCAGCTGAAATTCAACAAGGCGCAACTAGCGAAAATGGAGGCCTTCCGCAAGTGTAAGCAGGCATGTGTGGATGCACTCAGACAGATGCCCGACCACTGCCCTGACGAACCCTTCTACCGGAGAGCACTCACGGAGCTGCAAGACATCGAAGAGACGATGGCCATTGCGGTAGGTGACATTGACTCCTATGACCCTTGTACTATCCCTGGCTGCCCTCACCATGAAAAAACCCCATCTAACTCTCCTATTAAATTTACTCAGACTACGCCTGAAAGTAATGCTCAAAATATTAACCCATGTAAAAGGAAGGATAACTCAAATTTTGAATATCCCTCTCAAAGGAAAACCGCTCGTAACATTGTTTTAGACTTTCCCGATAACGAGGAGATAAATTTATCTCCCAATAAATTTGAACTCTCACAAAGATTTAATTCTAATAACCTCGAAAACACCCACGTTCTCCCGTCATAGAAATGAACCCCACTTCCCCCCATACGGAAAACAGATTCCCGATTCGGACGCCGTGATAGCATTACGTCCAATGAGAACTGGTCCGAAAGGACAGAGCAATCATCTTCCACGAAAACTAACACCGCTGGCTTGGGAGCTATTTCGCCTTCAAGAATCTGTTTCGCCGACGAATTCATCGCCGAAAATTCTGATCTGTTTAGAGAGACAATCGTCGCTCCAAATGTTTACGCGGCTTGGGCGCGTAAACTCACTACTGCCAAACCGGCTGATCCTGATCTCCAGAACATCCACCTAGAAGGTGAAGGTGAATGTGGAGTTTAATGGCGCAAGGACCAACTTTGGCCAAGCTGCGCCAAACACTTGCTAAAAGAAAAAAAAAAGTCATATATATTTTTAAAAATATATAAGTATAAAAGTATATGTACACATGTATATATACGCATGCATGCACACATACACATATAATATAGTAAAATTCAAAGAAACAAACAAATCAAATCAAATGTAAAAATCCAATTTTTAAAAGGAAAGTGATACCGTGTTCAGTCCTTTACTCTCTTGGTTGGTTCATTTTAAATTTTTATTCAAAATTTATTCCCCCTCTATATGTATGGGATTTTGGAATTTTATCTAATTCCAAGATTTTGTTTCGGGTCGTTTGTTTTCGGATCGACCCAATCCATTTCCACGCCCACTTTCTGCGTCGATTGGCTTCGACCAATCAAAACGCAGCAAGCAGCAGATTTCTTCCTTCGGTGAGCGGACTTCGTCCGCCACTATTTTCAGCAGAATTGTTCTGCCCATCTTAATTATATCATCCATCTTTATTATTTTTCTCTTGATTTTCTTAAATTTCTTTCAATATTTTGAATTTGTTGCTTCTTTTATGTTTCGATTATTGATTTTGTTGCTTTATTTGTATTCAATTGACAAAACTTTTCTTTACTTATTATCTTTATTTTTTCTGCCACGAAGTCCTGTGGCAGACCAGGACTGAGTGGAATGAAGTTGTGTCTGATGGTTTTTCACTATTGGTATGATGACACAACAGACTGCTCCCTGGGAAAACTGGCACTTGAAAAGGGGTGTTGAACTTCTGAGGACCTTTGGACTAGTGAGGTGGGGTCTTGGAAGAAGCGACCATGTAGAGAGTACCGTAGAAAAGCTGAGTTTTGCGTCTCAGGCCACCAGATAGTACAGGAGCCCGGGACAGCCTAACCAGCATGTCCTGGCTGCTCTATCAGCTGGTGTATAATCCCGCCTGTCTTGTAGTTCCAGGTGGTGCCTGGATGGGGTCCTGCATTGCAGAGCAGAGGACTCTCCCGAGGCCACTACTGGTTGCTGAATCTAGGGCTACCTCTGCCAAACTGGTCCTCTGAAAATCAAAAGGGATTCTCCTCCTCCTCTTTCTCAAAAAAAAAAATTTAAAAAAACAAAAATAAAGAAAAAAAAATCAAAACTCATTTATTAAAACCCCCAACCCACTCTACCCAGCTCATGATACTCAGCCCATGGATCCTTTAAATTCATGCCCGGGTAAAGACCTCGTATTACCCAACCTAAACATTGAGCAGATTTCCTCGAATACAAGATTCCTAATTATTTTGCTCCCAAGCAATGAAATGTCATCCATATCGCCTTTTTTATATAGAAAAGGCTCTGATAGGAATTGGTGGTGAACCCGAGTCTGTTAAAAGATTGCAATCCGGTGATCTGCAAAACAAACAAAGTCTTTTCTTCAAGCAAAAACATTTTTGAATTCACCTGTAAATATATATCCACATAAAACCCTTAACTCTTGCAACAGTATCATTTCTGAACCTGACCTGTTGACCACTACTGATGCGGAAATCCTTGATGGATTCTCGGGTCAAGGTGTAATCTAGGTCAGAAGAATAACAATAAGAAGAGATGCATTAATAATTCCTACCAAACATATAATATTAACTTTTAATAGCCCCAAACTACCGTCAACAATAAAAGCCGGTTACCTTAACTGCAGAATTCGCCCGTACATTCCGAATCCTCTGCGCTGTTTTAAGTGCCAGAGGTTCGGACATTCGCAAAAATCCTGCCGCGGTGAACAGACATGCTCTAGATGTGCGTCAGCTGGACATTCTCCTACTGACTGCATTCTAGAGCCAAAATGTATAAACTCCTCACAACCTCGTCCTTCAGATTCCAAAATATGCCCTAAATGGAAAATAGAGAAACAAATACAGGAAATAAAAACAAATAAAAGTATTTCTTACCCAGAAGCACGTAAATTAATAGTCCCACAGTTATCTCAAACATACGCTCAAGCTGCCAAATCATCTACCACAAATAATTCTACCCAAACAGATGAAAATATAACAAAAATAAAACGTCCACCTTTAAAATTACTTTCATCACTATCATCCAAACAAAGACCAAATATATCTACTGCTAATACCACATCATCCTCAGCCTCTCACGGCCGAGTGCACAAAGCGCTTGCCGTACTTAAGTTAAAACTGCAGCAACACCGGGAGCGGTCAATGCGAGAGAGAGTGAACGCCTCACAAACCTCCGGGCTGTTTCCTTTAAGGTTGTTGATAAACGGTTGTTGATTGTTTAAAAAATCGTCCGCTCGCTATTTTGCGATTAAGGGTTTTGTTCATGAGCTCCGCACTCAGTCACTAAAGCAGCACGAACCGACTTACAAAGAGCCCTTTTTAGGGCTGAAAGCATTTGTAGTCAGCTTTCTTGACTCACTACGTTCGATATTTCCCCAAACCAAACCGGAACGAAAATGGCAATCGTTTTAGACAAAATGGATCTGTCCCCGCCGCACTCTCGACCAACCACACCCAACAATAACGTCATGACCGAGGAAACACCCTGCCAACGGCTTGTACGGACAACTGCTAACATCAAATGTTTCACCACCACACGAGACGGATACAAGCAGATACTGACGTCACTTGAAAGCGACGCAAACCATGATCCTACGTAAAAATCCAGAAAGAATACGAAGAGATTTCTGCTCTACTTGAAAATGGGGTGAGTGATTTTGGCTCTCTTCCACGTTAAACCATTATAGGCTGCCCACTTCACACATTAACTCACCAATTAAATTTCCACCTAGCTCTCCTACACACACACAAAAACGTAACAATGAAGGGTTTATATCTCTAAGACAAACAGCAAAACGTGTCTTACTTGAAAACCCAAGCTTCCAAATTAACTTGGAAAATCGATTCTCCTTACCTACTACAGTAAATTCAAGTGAATTCCCAGCACTTCCCACTTCACAACAAACAACAGCTCAACAAAATGCACAAGCTGGAGAGACAACCTCGTCCTCCACTGCCGCAAACATGAACACCACTCAAACTGAAATAACACCCTCGTCGCAAAAACCCGGACTCACCAACACATCTACACAAGGAGTTCAACCTAGAGTGACACCCTCGTCCATTCAAAATAATACACCCAAGGTCCCACTGCCATCCCGGTCATGCTTTTCATCACAAAACACTACCGCGAACAATTAAAAACTTTAGCAATGATATTCCCTAATCTACGCACCAAAACTACTGGTGAATTTCTAAAATTATACACGAATAATCATGAGGAATACCACTCACTTAAGGAAACCATCAAGCAGCTACATTACCAATTCTACGTAATTACAGCAAAAAATGACAGACCAATTAAGGTTGTAAACAAAAGGTCTGCCCAAATCTACTCATGTTGACGAAATAAAATCGGATCTTGAAGAACAAGGTTTGAACCTGAACGCGTCGTCCAATAAATTGGCAGAAAAAAACTATAAAATAACTATTATATATATACTATTATATCTATAAAATAACTTTTATATATATACATCAATTTTAAGATTTTAAATTTTCTTAACAGAACTTTTATAAACTTTTTAACGTTTTCACGAATGTTTGGCGCAGTTTAGCCAAAATTGGCTCTTGCGCCAATAACCCCAACATTCACTCACTCACTCACTTGCCTGCTTGCCTTCAACATGTAAAAATGTAAATAAACCCTGCTGCTGCTTGTCGTTGTCTGCTTAGTAATCGTCAAAAGTTTCTCTTTTCAATGTGAAAATTTTTCGCAATTTTTTTTATATGCTGATGTGTGTTTCCTAATAAAGGAGAAACAGTCAAATCTAAAGATGCCTTCAATATAAACCCGATATGATACAACCAAACAAACCAACGCTACTACACACACATATACACACACATATACATATATATATATATATATGTATATATATATATATATATATATATATATATATATATATATGTATATATATATATATATATATATGTGTGTGTGTGTGTGTGTGTGTGTGTGTGTGTGTAATTATAAAACTTAAGCAGTGCATAATTTGTCGTGGCAAATGGTAGATTTAAACAATGGCGAACCAAAGGTAGGAACGTGGTCGGTAGTGAGTGATTCCTGTATGATGATGCATTTTCTATGGAAAGATCGACGAGGCAGTCAGGAAAATTAGTAAATCCAATTTATTGAATATCTTGAAACACCAATGCATATGAATTACGATGAACATGGACAACACAACACAGATAAAGAAACTACAACACAAAGCAGCCGGCTACATGACTACATTTTTTTCTAGTAAAAAAATTGATATTTTTTTTTACTGTATTATGGTTTACATTTTATATTACGTTCTTTTAATTTGATTTTCTTAAATTTCTTTCAATATTTTGATTTTGTTGCTTCTTTTATGTTTCGATTATTGATTTTGTTGCTTTATTTGTATTCAATTGACAAAACTTTTCTTTACTTATTATCTTTATTTTTTCTGCCACGAAGTCCTGTGGCAGACCAGGACTGAGTGGAATGAAGTTGTGTCTGATGGTTTTTCACTATTGGTATGATGACACAACAGACTGCTCCCTGGGAAAACTGGCACTTGAAAAGGGGTGTTGAACTTCTGAGGACCTTTGGACTAGTGAGGTAATGATTTTAAAATGTCAAATTAAAAATAAAAAACCAATTCTCCTGATAAAAGCAAAGAGGTTTTGGTGGGGTATTTCTCCCACCAAGTCAGGTAAAGTTAAATGTGATGAATTAAAAAAGATGATGCGATGATGGTTAAAAACTGGACAATCGATTAAAATGTGATGAACAGTGTAAGAGACATGGCATGAAGGACATTCAGGAGCACGTTCTCGAAACAACAAATGCCTGTGTGTGAAGCGAGTATGGCCAATGCGAAGACGAGTCAATTTGACATCAGTTCTTCGCATTGGCAACACAGGCCATGCTCCTATGACAGGTTTCACGGAGTGCAGTTTGTTATCCAACTGCTTACTCCATGATTCCTGCCAGATCTTAAAAATATGATGCATGATGACGCGCTTCATATCCGCTAGCGGCAGATGCGTCGTCGCCGACTTTGCCGCGCTGTCCGCTTGCTCGTTGCCTATGATTCCTACGTGACTTGGTAGCCAGCAAAACACGATATCGAAACACTTGCTGTAGAGTCGACTCGTAATGTCGAGGATTGTACATACCACTGGATGGCAGCGATCGTGGTAGTTGTCAAGCGCTTCGAGTACACTCATGCTGTCAGTATAGATGCAGTATTTACGGGGCATAGTGGAGTCGATTAATTGAAGTGCACGGTAAATGGCGACAGCTTCGGCAGTGAAAATGCTGCAAGAAGTGTCGAGCCTATAACCGTGCATAATATCTTCAATCACGACTCCACAGCCAACGTAATCCGCACGTTTCGAACCATCAGTGTAGACGGCCGAATAACGACTATACTGACTGCGGTGGTAGGCGAAGACGCGTTGAAAGACGACAGGCGCTACAGTGGATTTACTGTAAGTGGCAAAAGGGTTGATATAATGGAACCGTGGCGTATTTCAAGGTTGGAATATGAAAAGGTTCCTTTGCTGGATACGCACGTTAGGTAGGTCGAGTTCAGAAATATGAAGCTTCATCCTATCCATAAACGGCCGGATGTTAGACGGCCGTGCATCATAAAGTCTCTTCATGCTGGTACTCATATACATATTCTGCAGAGGATGTGAAGGCACGGACAAGATCTTAAAATAAAACGCAAGAGACAGCTTCCTCCGTCGAAGATCTAGAGGAAGCTGATGACAGTTAACATAGAGACTCTGCACCGGTGATGTGCGAAACGCACCCGAGCAGATTCTCAGTGCCATATGGTGGACGGGGTCAAGTTTTTGCAGAGTAGAGTTGCACGCTGATCCGTATGCAACACATCCGTAGTCGATGCGAGAGAGTACGATTGCCTGATACACACGGAGTAATGATGTTCTATCCGCCCCCCAAGACGTGTTTGACAACACCTTCAAGAGGTTTAAAGACTTTTCACACCTCTTCCGCAAATGTAAAATATGCGGAAGGAAAGTGAGCCGGCGGTCGAAAATTACTCCGAGGAATCGTACGTCGGGAACTACGGGAATTTGTATATCACGGATGCGTACTTCGGGGTCGGGATGAATACCCCGTTTGCGGCAAAAGTGCACGCAGCAACTCTTGCTCGCAGAAATACTATGACCGTTGGTGTCGCACCATTTTACAATGTTGTTGACAGCAGTTTGCAACTGCCGTTCAATCATGCGCATGTCCGAACCTTCACAACTGATCTGTAGATCGTCCACGTATAGTGAAGCCTGTATAGAGGGCGATAAAATGTTTAAGATGGATGAAATATGACAAATAAAAAGGGTGACACTCAAAATACTCCCCTGAGGAACTCCCTCAGCTTGGGTAAAAGGAGCAGAGAGAGTGCCACCCAGTCTCACTCTAAAAGTACGAAAATTTAAAAATTTTTTAATAAAAGTAGGCAAATTGCCTCTTAATCCAAAATTAAATAAAGTGCGAAGTATCCCATAGCGCCAAGTACGATCATATGCCTTCTCGATATCGAAAAAGATGGAAACTAGATGATTCCTCCGGACAAAAGCGTTTCTGATTTTGTTTTCGAGTGTAATAATATTGTCGAGAGTGGATCTTCCTTTACGGAAGCCACTCTGAAACAGAGGAATGCATTTGTTCTTTTCTAACTGATAAACGAGACGGGCATTGACCACACGTTCTAGTGTCTTACAAAGGCAGCTCGTGAGTGCTATCGGTCGATAGCTGAGAGGGTTCTTAGGATCTTTTCCAGGTATTAGAATGGGGATCACTATGGCTTCTTGCCATTGAGTAGGATACACCTGCTCCCTCCATATTCGGTTGAATAGGTAAAGGAGACTTACTAGTGAATCCTCGTTCAAATGGCGAAGCAATTCATAGGATATTCCATCAGGACCTGGACTAGTATTGTGGGCCGATGATAAGGCTCTCTTCAATTCAAACATGTCAAAGTCACAGTTATATGGTAGAGTTTGTCGGCACCTGAAGTTGATAGGTGTCCGCTCTAAACGATTCTTAGTCGCCTGGAATGCAGGGCTATATGAATCGGAGCTGGACACACTAGCAAATGTTTTGCCGATTAAGTTGGCCACATCTAAAGGTGGCGAAAACAAAGCAGTAGAAGTTTCCAATATCGGAATGTTAAATTCTCGATAAAGGCCATTCACTGCTTTGACCTTTATCCATAACTGTTGGCTGGTATTTGACGATGTGATTGAAGACACATACTGGATCCAAGATTCTCTCTGGCATTGACGACGTATTCTACGAGCTAACGCTTTCGCACGTTTGAACGCTATGAGATTATCAGTGGTGGGGTACCTCCTGAAAATACCCCACGCCCTCCTTTGTTCCTTTTCGGCTTGTTGGCAAGAAGCGTTCCACCATGGTTTGCACAGCTTTCGAGGATAATTGGATGTTCTGGGAATGGCTGCATCGGCAGCATTCCGAATAGCTTCAGTGACATTGAAGACTGCTTCATCAACTGCCCTGTTCTGAACCATTGTGCCTGAGATAATCGCTAACCGTGTGAATTTATCCCAGTCTGCGCGATGAAAATGATAAGTGGGGGGACGAAAACGTGTCCCCGCACCATTAACATGCGAGACTAGAGAGGGAAATGATCGCTGTTGTGCAGATCGTTTGCAACCTCGAAATTCAACATCGGTAGCAGAGTTGGCGAACAGATGGCTAGATCGAGGAGTGAAATGTCCTCGTGGGTGCATGGAAATAAGTTTTCTCGTCATTGTTCAGCAGACAGAGACAGTGATCAGAAATCAACTGTTCGATAT
>BMAU01001532.1:0-39106 GCA_019973935.1 Trichonephila clavipes
GATTCTCTCTGGCATTGACGACGTATTCGACGAGCTAACGCTTTCGCACGTTTGAACGCTATGAGATTCTCCGTAGTGGGATATCTACGAAAGGTTCCCCATAACTTCCGCTGGTTCTTATACGCTGTCTGACAATCAGCATTCCACCAAGGTTTGTAACGTTGGAATGAATGACTTGAACTCTTTGGTATTGATAAATCAGCAGCATCAATCAAAACATTGGTGACGTCTTGTACAGCAGTATCAACACTTTCTGTCTTGACCATTGCATCAGATATCACAGCCAACTGTGAGAAAAGGGCCCATTCTGCACGACTATAAGAATACCTAGGTGGGAAGGTTTTTCCACCCGCATCATAATCGTGAGAAAGGACAACAGGAAGTGGTCGCTATTATATAGGTCCTTTTCAACAGAAAAATTTAATATAGGTAAAAGTGACGGGGAGCAGATGGCCAAATCCAATGTGTGAAATGATCGTGTGGGTTCGTGAAAGTGCGTTGGTTCCTCGTGATTGAGCAGGCAGAGACAGTGATCAGAAAGTACCTGTTCGATCTGTCTGCCACGATGGTTCGTCTTCACACTACCCCACAAAGTGCTATGTCCATTGAAGTCACCAAGTATGACAAAAGGTGCTGGTAATTGATCAACCAAATCATTCAAGTCTTGTTGGCGGATAACAACATTAGGTGGCAAGTAAAGGCAACAGACTGTGAAAAGGCTCGTGGAGTGAATTCTCACGGCTACAGCCTGCAAAGAGGTATGGAGTGAGAGAGCACTAGAAGGAATATCGAGGGATGTAAAAATACATACGCCTCCAGATACAGAGGATCCCTCCGTGTCTTTCCGAACACAACCATATCGACGTATCTTTGCCGTGTGACAAGACTTCAAGAAAGTCTCTTGAAGTGCTACACATACCGGACGATACTTATGTATAATGGCCTTTACGTCAGCTATATGTGATCTATAACCACGACAGTTCCAAGAAACCAGGGAAGTTATCTTTTGGGTGAAAGTGGCAGAAGGGTCCCTGTTAAGGGATTAGACGTCGCTTGTTTAAAATTAGCCTCTAAAGGCTTTCATCTTCTTCGGATGCCTGACCTATGACGTAATCCGTGTCCGAAGGATTAACGTCTGTGTCCATGGCATCCGAGGTTTGAAGTTTTCCGTCTCCCGAGATCTTTTAGAGACGGGAGTTGATTCATAGAGGGAAGTTGCTTCCCTCGCAATCTTCAAGGATACGTTTTTTCCAGGTTTTTCTTTAAGGTCGTCTTAGGTTTGACAATTATTTTTTTTGTTATCTTTTCGAGGGCTATGTTTTTGAGATGGTTGTTCGGGAGCTTTTTCTTTTGAATTGTCAATTATTGTAACAGGTGATGTTTGTGTACCTGAGCTTGTAGTGACTTTCTTTGCCACCGCAGCATAGCTGAGACCTTGTATAGGTGTACGATTGGTGACAGCTAGCCGTGCCTCTGGATAAGTGAGCCTGTTCTTAATTTTCACTGTGATGATTTCCTTCTCAAGGTTCCAGGTGCTGCATGAGCGTGAGTACGATGGGTGGTCGCCTTTGCAATTAACGCATTTTTCTGGACCATTATATTCTCCGCTGTCGTGTCCCACTGCACCACAACTAGCACAAGTGGGTTTTCCACGACAGGTTGGTTTAGAATGACCAAAACGCTGGCACTGGAAACACCTGAGAGGATTAGGAATGTACGGACGGACAGAACAACGTAAATAACCTGCAGTGATAAACTGTGGCAAGTCAGGACACGCGAACGTGAGGATCAGATGTTTGGTATTAACAACCTGACCATCACGTCGAATAGTGATTCTTCTGACCGCACAAACTTTTTGATCTTGAAGGCCTTCCAGAATTTCTTGTTCTGGTACATTGTACAAATCGGATTCCGAAATCACACCACGAGAAGAATTAAGATTGGCATGAGGCAAGACAGTGATTGGTATGTTGGCCAACATTTGCAGGGCCAAGAGCTGTTCGGCTTGCTTAGTTGTGCTAATTTCAACCAGCAAATCACCTGAACGCATTTTGCTGACTGCTTTAACCGATCCAACGGTGGCAGATAGTCCTTTCTGAATAAGAAATGGAGAGACGGATGAAAAGGTATCACCCTCAGTTCGATGAATAACAAAAAAAAAAAAATTTAGCGTGATGTAGGTTTTTAAAGACATTTGTTGCTTCAATGAAGAGAAGTTTTGCTCTTTTAGGGGAGCGCCCTGGCCGTTTGGGAGGCCATCCGCTATGAGTGTAGCCATAGAGTTAAAGTTTTAAATTCCAGCCCCGGCGGCACCACCCACCATGGAGCCCAACGAGGGGATGCTTAAAACGTACAAAGTGTACAGAAGCATCAGTGCTAACCGGAACTTATACGCTCACAATACGTCCCTGTGCAGACCACCACCTTTAACGCAGCTGTCAGCAAACGTATCGATCGCTTGATCCCAAGCAGGCGGTAAACCGTCCCACCAGCCGATTGATGCACATGGGACCAAAGTGCACCTCCCGTTTACCTGAAGCAGAGGCCAAAGCAATGTGTTGGCTGCCCTCAATTACCAGGACCCTCCTTTCCAGGGACACGGGTCTCCACGCACGGCAAACACATGGGTGATTCATCCCCAATAGAAGCTAAAAGCATCAGAGTGGCTCAAGCTTCTGAAGGGGAGCCCTCGCTTCCAGAATCACAACGAGGGGAAGAAAAACAGGAAAAGGATAAAAGTGTAGAGAAGAAGAAAAAGGAAAGAGGAAAAGATCACTAGGGTACCTCGGGAGCGTGAAACCCACACTCACCTAAAGAAGGTGAGCCCCCTGAGGGAGCCCCAAACAAGGGATCCTTCCTCGTTCAATACAATATCCCCTCCTACAAGCAGTCAAGCAGCAAGACCCTCGACCACCTCCCAAAACCCCTCCTCCTTATCGGAAGTCTTCTCACAAGTAAACGATCCGGAAGTCTGTGAGATGGTCGGAATCATAAAGCAATTCGTTTCAATATCCAAATCCAACAAGCCCAGAGGACAGAAAGCACTTGAGCTCCTCGATCTTCTCCAAATCAAACTCCGCTTTTAACTTTCACGCCCTCAACAGCCAATAGACCCCTCAAACTAATATCTTGGAACTCAAATGGAATCATTCACAAAATAGCAGAACTAGAAGACTTCATCCACAGGCATGACCCGGACGTCATCGCCATTCAAGAGACCTTTTTACAACCATGCCATAATTTTAGTCTTCCAAACTACACCACCCATAGAAACGACCGACTATCGCACAGAGGAGGAGGCACAGCGATCCTAATCAAAAGAACCATTGCACACCATAGCCTTGACCTACGCACTCACACCCTGGAAAACACAACAATAGTGATAGAAGGAGCTAAAAAACTGACAATAAGCTGCATCTACAGACCTCCAAGTTCACCTGCCCAAGCCATCGTCCCAGATCTACTAAGAATTTTTCGAAACAGAACGTGCTGCATCGTCTTGGGGGACTTCAACGCCAAGCACAAGTCATGGAACCCGCACAGCAGGGGAAGCACCTGCGGAGCCCAGCTGCATAAATTCTCCAAGGACTGCGGATACCTCATCACTGCACCCGCCGAGCCCACCACGGTCCCACACAGTGCCAGAAGCATTCCATCCACCCTCGACTTCGCCATCTCCTGTGGCCTGAGTGACATTCGTGTGGAAACGCATGTGGACCTCTCCAGCGACCATAACCCGGTTCAATTTTCAATCAAATCCAGCCCAAAACCATACACGCAAAACTGCACCGCCTTTACTAATTGGAACCTTTTTCAAGAATTACTCACGACCTCAATCCAAGGAAACCCTGTGATTTCTGACACAGATGACATTGAAAGTAAAATCTCGCAATTCACTTCCAACATCCACCAGGCCATAAACCAGAGTAGTAAATTTAAAGTAATCACGCACGACATCACCTTCATACCTCAAGCCCTGCGACTAAAAATCACCGAAAAAAATAAAATTAGGAAACTTTGGCAGTCCACCCGCTTCCCACCTCTCAAACAAACTCTAAACAACCTGCAAAGACAGATTAAATGTGAAATGAAGTCCGCAAAAAAGAACAATGGACTATTATACAAGATGATAAAATTAAACTTCCCGTCATACATCATCCATTTGGTAAACAGTTATCTGAGTGACCGGACATTTCAAGTCAAGATTTTAGCCACCCTGTCGAGGATTGGAACCGTCTCTGCGGGATCACCCCAGGGCTCAATTTTATCTCCATTGTTGTATAACATCTACACTCATGATTTCCCGACCACGCCAACGGTAGATGTTTGTCTTTTTGCGGATGACGCGGCCATCATCGCTCAAGCCTGCAACCCAGACATGGTCAGACGCTATCTTCAACAATATCTAAAAAAACTTCAATCCTGGCTAAGGAAATGGCGTATAAAAATTAACGTCGGTAAAAGTCAAGCCATCATCTTCAAAAAAGGACAATATCGCAATAGACTACGAGAACTTAAATTATTCAGAAACAGCATCCCCCTGGGTTCGACAAGTCGAATACCTGGGAGTCACTCTAGACTCTAAGTTAACCTTCAATAGTCATCTGAGAAAAATAACCTGTAAATTCAAAAGAACCCTCTACACCCTACTCCCTCTGCTTAATAGAAGTTCGATCCTATCACTCAAAAGTAAAAGACTGATTTATCTGCAATACCTACAACCAACTTTAACATACGCATGCCAAATCTGGGGTTGTGCAGCCCAACACAACTTAAACAAGCTCCAGATCCTTCAAAACCGAACGCTCCGTTTAATCCTCAATTACCCAAGATTCATCGCCAGACGTTATCTCCATAGAGACTCTAACATCGATCCGATAAACGAGAGAATCAGATCATTATCAAGAACTTTCTACGATAATGTCAATATGCATAACAACCCACTCATAGCAATACAATCCGCCTCCACTACGACTGGACTCTATAATCATCCTAGCTACTCGTCTTCAATCCCTAGCATTTTTTAATTTAGATCATCCTCCCAGCTTCGCCGAAAACAGAAACTCAACTCTTTCACCCCTCATTCGATACCAGTTTTCTTCCCCCCCTTGCAACGCAAAGAGAAGTTCCAATTCTTTTCTCCTCGAACGTAACGGAGAACGAAATGACGTCACGCACAGTTGATCTGTCACTCTGGTTCCTCCTCCCCTCCACCACTCCGGACGCCCGATTCAGGCATTGCTTTCTCTTTTCTTTATCAAGTCACTCAGACGGAGAAAAAACACACCGGTGGTGTGTTGGCACTCCATGCAAAGAATATGTTCCCCCGGCCCTCGCAGGTGTTGCGGCTCGCCGCATCGCCTGTGCCCGGCTTTTTCCCACTTTCTCAAAATAAACATACCATTTATATTTAAATTTCAAACTTTCCATTTATACTCTATACTTCCCCCCCCCACAACAAGTAACTCTCCCCCACAAGTGTCTTTCACTTCCTAATGAAAAAAAAAATACTTTTAAATATTAATATTCAATACTTTAATGCAGTTCTGGGCTAAGGTAAAGCCGAAGCAAAGCTCACCCACAGTTCCAAAGATAGGAGGTGAAGTTTCCCTGCGGGAAACAAGTACTCCGACAACATTTCCACGTATATTCTGCTTCTTGTCTTCGTAGACTCCACACGCAGTTTTTCTGCCCTAGTGAGTGAGTGAGTGAATTTGGGGTTTTATGGCGCAAGAGCCAAAATTGGCCAAACTGCGCCACACGTTTGTTAAAATTATAAAAACATGGTAAAAATACACAGAAAAAATACAAGGACATAAAAATAATTATATATGTGCATGCCAGCATGCACATATATAAAAAATAAAGTTAAAGTTAAAACATTTTAAAAAGTCAAATTAAATATAAAAAACCAATTTTCTTTATAAAAGCAAATAGATTTTGGTGGGGAGATTCCCCCAACAAGTCAGATAAGGTTAAAATAGATGTATGAAAAAAGGTGATGCGATGATGGTTAAAAACTGGACAATCGATTAAAATGTGATGAACAGTGTAAGAGACATGGCATGAAGGACATTCAGGAGCGTGTTCACCAAATAACAAATGCCTGTGTGTGAAGCGAGTATGGCCAATGCGAAGACGAGTCAATTTGACATCAGTTCTTCGCATTGGCATCACAGGCCATGCTCCTATGACAGGTTTCACAGATTGCAGTTTGTTATCCAACTGCTGACTCCATGATTCCTGCCAGATCTTAAAAATATGATGCATGATGACGCGCTTCATATCCGATAGCGGAACCGCTAGCGGCAGATGCGTCGTCGCCGACTTTGCCGCGCTGTCCGCTTGCTCGTTGCCTATGATTCCTAAGTGACTTGGTAGCCAGCAAAACACGATATCGAAACCCTTGCTGTACAGGCGACTCGTAATGTCGAGTATTGTACATACCACTGGTTGGCAGCGATCATGGTAGTTTTCAAGCGCTTCGAGTACACTCATGCTGTCAGTATAGATGCAGTATTTACGGGGCATAGTGGAGTCGACTAATTGAAGTGCACGGTAAATGGCGACAGCTTCGGCAGTGAAAACGCTGCAAGAAGTGTCGAGCCTATAACCGTGCATAATATCTTTAATCACGACTCCACAGCCAACGTAATCTGCACGTTTCGAACCATCCGTGTAGATGGTCGAATAACGACTATACTGACTGCGGTGGTAGGCGAAGACGCGTTGAAAGACGACAGGCGCTACAGTGGATTTACTGTAAGTGGCAAAAGGGTTGATATAATGGAACCGTGGCGTATTCCAAGGTTGGAATAGGAAAAGGTTCCTTTGCTGGATACGCACGTTAGGTAGGTCGAGTTCAGAAATATGAAGCTTCATCCTATCCATAAACGGCCGGATGTTAGACGGCCGTGCATCATAAAGTCTCTTCATGCTGGTACTCATATACACATTCTGCAGAGGATGTGAAGGCACGGACAAGATCTTAAAATAAAACGCAAGAGACAGCTTCCTCCGTCGAAGATCTAGAGGAAGCTGATGACAGTTAACATAGAGACTCTGCACCGGTGATGTGCGTAACGCACCCGAGCAGATTCTCAATACCATATGGTGGACGGGGTAGAGTTTTTTCAGAGTAGAGTTGCACGCTGATCCGTATGCAACACATCCGTAGTCGATGCGAGAGAGTACGATTGCCTGATACACTCGGAGTAATGATGTTCTATGCGCCCCCCAAGAGGTGTCTGACAACACCTTCAAGAGGTTTAGAGACTTTTCACACCTCTTCCGCAATTGCAAAATATGCGGAAGGAAAGTGAGCAGGCGGTCGAAAATTACTCCGAGGAATCGTACGTCGGGAACTACGGGAATTTGTATATCACGGATGCGTATTTCGGGGTCGGGATGAATACCCCGTTTGCGGCAAAAGTGCACGCAGCAACTCTTGCTCGCAGAAATACTATGACCGTTGGTGTTGCACCATTTTACAATGTTGTTGACAGCAGTTTGCAACTGCCGTTCAATCATGCGCATGTCCGAACCTTCACAACTGATCTGTAGATCGTCCACGTATAGTGAAGCCTGTATAGAAGGCGATAAAACATGTAAAATGTGAGAGATATGACATATAAAAAGGGTGACACTCAAATTACTCCCCTGAGGAACTCCCTCAGCTTGGGTAAAAGGAGCAGAAAGAGTGCCAGCCAGTCTCACTCTAAAAGTACGAAGTTTTAAAAAATTTTGAATAAAAGTAGGCAAATTGCCTCTGAATCCAAAATCAAATAAAGTGCGAAGTATCCCCAGCCTGCAAAGAGGTATGGAGTGAGAGAGCACTAGAAGGAATATCGAGGGATGTAAAAATACATACGCCTCCAGATACAGAGGATCCCTCCGTGTCTTTCCGAACACAACCATATCGACGTATCTTTGCCGTGTGACAAGACTTCAAGAAAGTCTCTTGAAGTGCTACACATACCGGACGATACTTATGTATAATGGCCTTTACGTCAGCTATATGTGATCTATAACCACGACAGTTCCAAGAAACCAGGGAAATTATATTTTGGGTGAAAGTGGCAGAAGGGTCCCTGTTAAGGGATTAGACGTCGCTTGTTTAAAATTAGCCTCTAAAAGGCTTTCATCTTCTTCGGATGCCTGACCTATGACGTAATCCGTGTCCGAAGGATTAACGTCTGTGTCCATGGCATCCGAGGTTTGAGAAGTTTTCCGTCTCCGAGATCTTTTAGAGACGGGAGTTGATTCATAGAGGGAATTTGCTTCCCTCGCAATCTTCAAGGATACGTTTTTTCCAGGTTTTTTCTTTAAGGTCGTCTTAGGTTTGACAATTATTTTTTTGTTATCTTTTCGAGGGCTATGTTTTTTGAGATGGTTGTTCGGGAGCTTTTTCTTTTGAATTGTCAATTATTGTAACAGGTGATGTTTGTGTACCTGAGCTTGTAGTGACTTTCTTTGCCACCGCAGCATAGCTGAGACCTTGTATAGGTGTACGATTGGTGACAGCTAGCCGTGCCTCTGGATAAGTGAGCCTGTTCTTAATTTTCACTGTGATGATTTCCTTCTCAAGGTTCCAAGCGCTGCATGAGCGTGAGTACGATGGGAGGTCGCCTTTGCAATTAACGCATTTTTCTGGACCATTACATTCTCCGCTGTCGTGTCCCACTGCACCGCAACGAGCACAAGTGGGTTTTCCACGACAGGTTGGTTTAGAATGACCAAAACGCTGGCACTGGAAACACCTGAGAGGATTAGGAATGTACGGACGGACAGAACAACGTAAATAACCTGCAGTGATAAACTGTGGCAAGTCAGGACACGCGAACGTGAGGATCAGATGTTTGGTATTAACAACCTGACCATCACGTCGAATAGTGATTCTTCTGACCGCACAAACTTTTTGATCTTGGAGGCCTTCCAGAATTTCTTGTTCTGGTACACACATTGTACAAATCGGATTCCGAAATCACACCACGAGAAGAATTAAGATTGGCATGAGGCAAGACAGTGATCGGTATGTTGGCCAACATTTGCAGGGCCAAGAGCTGTTCGGCTTGCTTAGTTGTGCTAATTTCAACCAGCAAATCACCTGAACGCATTTTGCTGACTGCTTTAACCGATCCAACGGTGGCAGATAGTCCTTTCTGAATAAGAAATGGAGAGACGGATGAAAAGGTATCACCCTCAGTTCGATGAATAACAAAAAATTTAGCACGATGTAGGTTTTTTAAAGACATTTGTTGCTTCAATGAAGAGAAGTTTTGCTCTTTTAGGGGAGCTCCCTGGCCGTTTGGGAGGCCATCCGCTATGACTGTAGCCATAGAGTTAAAGTTTTAAATTCCAGCCCCGGCGACACCACCCACCATGGAGCCCAACGAGGGGATGCTTAAAACGTACAAAGTGTACAGAAGCATCAGTGCTAACCGGAACTTATACGCTCACAATACGTCCCTGTGCAGACCACCACCTTTAACGCAGCTGTCAGCAAACGTATCGATCGCTTGATCCCAAGCAGGCGGTAAACCGTCCCACCAGCCGATTGATGCACATGGGACCAAAGTGCACCTCCCGTTTACCTGAAGCAGAGGCCAAAGCAATGTGTTGGCTGCCCTCAATTACCAGGACCCTCCTTTCCAGGGACACGGGTCTCCACGCACGGCAAACACATGGGTGATTCATCCCCAATAGAAGCTAAAAGCATCAGAGTGGCTCAAGCTTCTGAAGGGGAGCCCTCGCTTCCAGAATCACAACGAGGGGAAGAAAAACAGGAAAAGGATAAAAGTGTAGAGAAGAAGAAAAAGGAAAGAGGAAAAGATCACTGGGTACCTCGGGGTCGTGATGCCCGCACTTACCTAAAGAAGGTAAGCCCCTGAAGGGTTTTCTGCCCTAGACTGCGACCCCTTTTCTAAGCGTTTTCCCCCAGTCGGATTGTTTTTTATCCATTTCAATCGAGCTTGTGTTTATGATTTAGGTTTTTCTCTTGGCCTTTTTCATGTAGTCAGGACATCCATAGTCCTTTCGTAGGATTTATTTTTCCTACTTTATTAATTTTTTCCATATTTTTTCCAATTCTTAGATTCTTCAAATGAAGTGTCCGTTGCCAGGACAGATGTGGCGGCTACATTGGTGAGTACGCTTTTCACTTTGAACCCTCTCTGTTTCGACGTCGCAAAGGCGTATGACCAGTTAGAAAACACCGCGACATGCTCCGAATGTGAATCACTCATAGATGCTTTAGAGGAAATTATCGACACAGTTAGAAAAACAGACGGAGCACTAGACGACGTTCAAAAGCTACGGCTTATCAGCGAAGTACAATATGTTGCACTGAAAGTCTCGCGGAAGTCTATTAGACTTCAGAACCGCGAATTCAAAGACTACATCGAGCAAATCAAAGTGCTCAACGAGAAAAAGATCCTCACTCCACCCTCTCCTTCGAAAGCGAAGAGGATTAGGAATAAGCGCACTACGGTTTCTCCCGTGCCAGACACAGCAGAGAAAAAACAACGCGCCTCTGGGAGCGTCGGCTCCGGCACCACAACACCCCCTCCTCCTCCCACCGTCGAAGAGGGAAACCTCTCGGCGTCCATGGGAGAGGAGTCTGATTCTGAGTCGAGCAATTCGGACACAGAAAAAACGAAGGTAACCCCCCGCCCTCGCGGGATTCTGCCGTTGGCAAGGGAAACCTCACTGACACAGAGGACGAAGGATTTTCCGTCGTTTCTCGAAAGAAGAAAATTGCTTCTATCGTCATCGATGCTAGCAACAATACTACAGAATTGCTCACCACATTGAGCGATTATTTAGGTTCCACACTCGAGGGGCGTTTCGAGAATGGAAAACTTCGTGTTTTCCCAAAAACTCACCTTGAGCACCGCAAGCTCCAATCTTATCTTGCACAAAAGAAAATGAGGTCACATATGTTTGAGATGGCCGACAACAAACAGCTCAAGGCTGTTATCAGAGGGCTACCAACTGACTATGATCAGAAAGAGATAGCCACAGAACTAAAAGGTTTCGGCTTCGACGCCGACCATATTTCTATTCTTAGGAATAGGAAAAATAATATAAACATGCCACTTTTCTTGGTAGTCCTTAAGCGCACACAAGAAAATAAGGAAATTTTCCATGTTACAAACATAGGTTTTTTCCGAGTCGTGGTTGAACCTTTGAAGGGATCTTCAATGCCTCCTCAGTGTTATCGCTGTCAGGAGTTTTACCACCACTCGCGTCTCTGTAATAGAGCGCCTAAGTGTTTGAAATGCAGCGGCGGCCATCTCACCGCAGAATGCAAAAAATCAACAGTTCCCAGCTAAATGTGCAAACTGCGGTGGACCTCATTCGGCAAATTTTTCAGGATGCCCCAGCAACCCTGTTAACAGGAAACAACACAAAAACAAACCCAACAACAACATCTGGACGGAGAAAGCCAAGGCGCGCGCCCAGAAAGCCACACCACACCAACAACAACCAAAAACCTATGCTTCGGCAGTGGCTCAGAACAAAAAAGAAACAAACACATTTGATGCCAATGCAATAATGGAACAAACGGGTCAAATGATGCTACAGTGGGGATCTATGATCTCTCTTCTTCAACAGAATAATAAACATTAACATTCAGTGCATTTAACAGTAATAGTCTCAGGGTTTACAGTTGGAATGCAAATGGCATTAAGAAAAATTTAGATGAGCTTCAAGAAAGCATTAATTTTCATAACCCCGACATGAGTGAGTGAGTGAGTGAGTGATTTTGTGGTTTAATGGCGCAAAGGCCAATTTTGGCCAAACTGCGCCAAACACTCGTTGGAAAAGAATTTTTTTTTTAAAAGTATATAAAATTACATCCGCATATTTATATATATGCACGCATGCAAGCATATATATTATTAAATGTATTATTACAAAATAAAATATAAAAATCCAATTTTTTTAAAAATACAATATCGTAAGAAAATATAGTTAAAATGAAATATGACAGCTGAAAATGTAAAAATTTATATTAAAACTTTGTTCAGTTCGGTGTGAAAAAAGTTTCACTTTCATAAAAGATAAAATTACTTTTGGTTGTTTCTAACACGGGTCGGAGTTATCACGTGTAGAAATCCCCCCTGTCTCCAAGACTCGTTCTTCCAATATTCTTCCGACAAGAAGTATTTATCATTTTTCTTCGGTGAATCTATTTGTTCCGCCATGTCGTATACGATCATGTCTTCATCGTCAGTGTCTTGAATAGAGGAACTTTTTCTCGGTTTATGGGGTGCCATTTTAATTTCTATTTTTGGTTTAACAGTGGGTCCTGTAACGTTACATATTGTTTTAGGATTTCGCTTTTTCTGCGAGATTTTAGTGTAGAAGCATGGGATACAGGGGATATGATAGTAGAAGGTATACTATTGGATGTGGTAGTTTCTAGAGCAGAGGGATGCGTTTTATTTGATAAGGCAGTAAACATTGTTGTTGTAGATGTAATTAAACTAATAGATGCAGAGGAAGTAGTAATAACAGAAGGAACAGGTGGTTGAGATTCGGATGATTTAGCTGCAGCAGAAGATGTGGTTGGTAAGAGTTGTGCCTCAGTTGATGCAGATAATTTGGTAACTGTAGGAAGTTTAAAAGGCATTGTTGGTTTCAAAACGGCTGATAAAGGTTGTAGTAGTTTTAAAGGTGGACATACTATTTTTGTAATGCTGTCATCAGTTTGGGTTGTTGTGGTTGTAGTTGAGGATTTGGTAGCTTGGGAATATGTTTGCGATATTTGTGGTAGTATCAATTTTCGAGCTTCTGGATAGGAGATATTTTTGCTTGTTTTGATTTCTTGAATTTTCTTTTCTAATTTCCATTTGGAACAGAGTTTGGAATCGGACTGATGCGACTCTGAACAGTTAAAACATTTAGGCTCTAGACTGCAATCTGTGGAAGCATGTCCAACAGACGCACATCTAGAGCAAGTAAGTTGACCGCGACAGGAAGTTTGTGAGTGTCCGAACCTCTGACACTTAAAACAGCGCAGAGGATTCGGAATGTATGGACGGATTTTGCAATTCAAATATCCAGCTTTAATGGTGTGAGGTATTGTGGGGCTGCTAAAGGTTAAAATTATATGTTGGGTTGGTATAACTGCTGTATCTTTCTTTATTGTGATCCTTCTGACCTGAATAACGCCCTGATCAGAGAATCCGTCAAGGATTTCTGCTTCAGGGGTGGTCAACAGGTCAGGTTCAGAGATGACTCCACGGGATGTGTTTAAAGATTTATGTGGAATTATATTCACAGGTGAATCGAGAAATGTTTTCGCTAGAAGAAAAGACTTTGTCTGTAGAGCAGAATTCGTTTCAAGTAGTAGATCCCCGGAACGCAATCGTTTAACTGATTTCGGTTCACCACCTATTCCTACGAGAGCTTTTTGTATTAAAAGGGCGATTTCTTCCCATTTCATTATGTTCGAGTGAAAGTAGTAAAAATCTGGCAGAAAGTGAAATTTTGTCAATGTTGAGAGTTCGGTTTACATGAGCATCATGAGGTGGGTTGGGGGTTTTAAAAAATGCGTTTTGAGTTTTTTTCTTTATTTTGACTTATTTTGATTTTTTTTTTTTTTTTTTTTTTAGAAAGGAGGAGGAGAATCCCTTTTGATTTTCAGAGGACCAGTTTGGTAGGGCCAGCCCTAGATTCAGCAACCAGTAGTGGCCTCGTGAGAGCCCCCCGCACTGCAATGCAGGACCCCATCCAGGCACCACCTGGAACTACAAGACAGGCGGGATTATACACCAGCTGATAGAGCAGCCAGGACATGCTGGTTAGGCTGTCCCGGGCTCCTGTACTATCTGGCGGCCTGAGACGCAAAACTCAGCTTTTCTCCTGTACCCTCTACATGGTCGCTTCCTCCAAGACCCCACCTCACCAGTCCAAAGGTCCTCAAAAGTTCAAAACCCCGCTCCAAGTGCCAGTTTTCCCAGGGAGCAGTCCGTTGTGTCATCATACCAAAAGTGAAAAAACATCAGACACAACTTCATTCCACTCAGTCCTGGTCTGCCACAGGACTTCGTGGCAGAAAAAATAAAGAGAAGAAGTTGAACACAAAAAAATTCAATAATCGAACATAAAAGAAGCAACAAAATCAAAATATTGAAATGAATTGAAGTAAATCAAATGAAAAGAACATAGTATAAAATGGAAACCATAAAATGGTAGTAAAAAATATCAAATTTTTACCAGAAAAAAAAAAACAAAGATAGAACAAAGTACATTGTTGAGTGTAGATTTGTGGTCTGGACGTGAAAAGAAGAAAAGGGAAACTGGAATGGCAAGAAAGAGGGCCGAAAATAGAGAAGGATCACTAGGGTTCCCCGGGTTCGTGAAGCCCGTGTTTACCAAAGACAGTAAACCCCTAGGGAGAAGGAAAAGATCACTAGGGCACCTCGGGAGCGTGAAACCCGTACTCACCTAAAGAAGGTGAGCCCCCTGAGGGGCATAACCCCGACATAATTGGGATACAAGAAACACATCTTCGTCCTCCGGACCGAATGCGCATTCCAAACTACACTTGTCACAGAAGTGATCGACTCACACACAGAGGCGGCGGCACTGCTATCCTTGTCAAGAATTCAATCAAGCACCACGCCATCGTAAGTACTTCAAACACATTCGAAAACACGACCGTTATCATTCAAATAGGTAACAACACGAAAGTCACTATGGCGTGTATCTACGAACATCCACACGGCTCCATTAATGTCACGGAACTAGACGCTATTCTCCGATACAATAACAAAACCTTTCTCTTCGGCGATTTTAATGCTAAACATACGAGTTGGAACCCAGGGAGGGGCAATGCTAACGGTACCATCCTTAGCAATTGGGCTATTAGCTCAGCTATTGATATTATCGCACCAGACACTCCAAGACATTTCAATTACAACGCTCCAAGCACTGTCATTGACACCGGCTTTGCAGCTAATTTCTCACACTCTAATGTTTTTACTATAAATGAACTTAGCAGTGACCACAATCCAGTTATTTTTGCTTTCGTCATTAATGCTCACTTACCACCATTATTTCAAACACTTAAAACTACTAACTGGATTAAGTTTCAAGAAATTCTTTTTTACAACATGCCAGGTAATCCGACGATAGATAATTTGGACCAGGCCGTTCAAAATTTCAGCAACATTGTCACTGATGCTATAAATACTTCCACTTCCACTAGAGTAATTAAAACTACACACCTCCGCTAGTCTCCTACGACGTGTAGGTGACTGTAGGAGACGAGCTCGAATACAGGAACCTCAGCCACTGGCTCGAACAGACTGGGGTTGAATTTAAGAGCTTCATGCTCAAAAAAGATCGACCGATTAAGGTCGTCATCCGCGGTCTTCCCTCCAACACGGAGCCAGAAGACATAAAGACCGAAATCGAGGCGGAAGGTTTTAAAGTTGCGAAAAATTCGCAAATGAAAAACTACCGCTCGAAAGCCCCCATGCCTCTTTTCTACCCATGCCTCTTTTCTACCTTCAGATCGAAAACGGTGCAGAAGTCCTTAAGATCTATGACTTCACCGAATTATTCGGTACCCGAATTGAGGTGAAGCCATTCGAAAGAGGGAACAAAGTCAACCAGTGTTGGCGGTGCCAAGGGTGGTTCCACTCTTCGGAGGTGTGCCACCTCCCGCCACGCTGTGTAAAATGTGCAGGGCCTCATTCGGCCAAGGATTGCACCCTGGATTTTAACGATCCCATGAAATGTGCAAACTGCTCGGGTGCGCATGCGGCAAATTGGAGTCGCTGCCCTAAACACCCTAACAACGCGAAGAAGAACCAAAATAAAAATAAAAACGGCCCAAATAAGCCGAAAAAAAAATGTTCCCCCTAAAAAAACTACACCTCAGGCCCCACGCCCTGATATTTCTAAGGCGAGAAAAGTCTCGCCTAATTTGGACTACTCTAAAGTAGTCCAAAATTTAATACCCAGGGAGCATGTTAGCCCCCCTCTACTTCTACGGCCCCCCTACACCGGCCCCTAGCAAAGATGCCAGCGTAAATGCCGGTCTCTTAAAAGACTTGCTCACAATCATCGAGGATACTCCTTGCATTGATAAGCAAGTCTTCTGCAGGGCGTTCAAAAACTCCCTTTCCGCGCTCCGCTCGGCATCTGCGGACGTGGACAAAACGTATGTAATTTTCGAAGCTTACTGTAAGCTTCGTTCCCTCCAGGCCTAATTTTCCCAGCTCACTTGAAAAATTCACTTAAGATTGGATTTTGGAATGCAAATTCTTTGCGTAACAAAATCCACGAAGTCCGTGATTTTGTAAACGAGCAAAACTTTGATTTGTTTTTGGTCCAGGAAACCTGGCTTGAGCCAGTCCCAGATCGCAAACTATCGTCTATTTAAAGACGATAGGATTGAATTCCCCCATACCGTAACGCGAGGCGGCACGGCCATTTATTGTAAAAACGAGATCGTGCACAACAGGATTCCTCTTCCTGCAATGCATGGAATTGACGCCATTGCTGTGCAAATTAAAATCAAAAATGCCCCTCCCCTGAATATTATATCGGCGTACATTAGAAAAAGTGCACATAGCCGATTCCCTTCAGAGGATTTTAAAAAAAATTTTAATTCTGGCAGTAATTGCATCATTGCTGGTGATTTTAATGCCTCTCATGTGGATTGGCACAACGTCAAGAACACCCGATATGGCGTCTCGCTGCGTAACCTAGTTAGCAACCTTAGGGGAGCGAAACTGGTCGCACCGCAGACTGCCACACACCTCCAACCGCGCCAGCGGTTCGGAAGCATTATCGACTTGGCTGTGTTCAAGCACATCCCCTACAATCATAGTGTCAGAGTTCTTAGCGATCTCAGCTCTGATCACTACCCCGTAATCCTGGAAATTAATCTTAACACTTCGTTAATTAAAAATCCAGAGCAGCTCTCTACCAATTGGAGCAATTTTAAATTCGTTCTAGGTAAAAACCCCTCCCTCTACCGACCTCACCAGCAATGAAAATATTGAGTTAGCTATCAGCGAACTCAATCAAAATTTCTCCGAAGCTTTCGTTGAGGCTTCAAAACCTAAATTTAAAAATGCTCCAAAAATCCTCTCCCCCGAGATTAAATCCAAAATTCATCAACGCAACAGGTTACGGAAATTTTGGCAAAGATCTAGGTGTCCTAGCATTTATTCTGAATTCCGTACCCTCAGTCGTGAAATAGCGAAGGATATCAAATCACATTCCCAAGCACAGTGGGAAAAACACATAGAGGCTTTATCGCCCGAGGACAACACCCTTTGGAGGAAATCCTCCCTCTTACGTAAGCCTTTTCGTTCCATTCCTGATTTTGGACTATTACGTTCTTATTTTGGACTCTTACGATGTAATTATGACCACGGAAATTGATTTTCCGTCGTTGCCCAGCGCCCCGAGCGCAAACATGGATACCGATCCGCCCCTCACTGACTCTGTGAGTGAGTGAGTTTTGGGGTTATTGGCGCAAGAGCCAATTTTGGCTAAACTGCGCCAAACATTTGTTAAAAACTTTAAAAGTTTATAATACTTCTGGTAAAAAAAAAAATTTTAAATCTTAAAATTTACATATATTTCTATGAACTTTTATAGACGTAAAAATACCGATTGGTGGGGAGAATTCCCCACCAAGTTGGACAGGCATTGAAAAAAAAAAAGTTATTTTCTGTGTTTCGTTGGAGTTAAAAGTAATTGTCCCTTGTAATAGGTCTTACCATTTTCTTTCACGTAATCGGGATTGGATTCAATTTCATCTTCCACGTCGTAAACAATCATTTCCTCCTCATCCGTTGTAGACTCATCAGAGGCCGGTTTTTTTAGGTCTATGAGGATTCATTTTTATGTCTATTATTGCTTCTTTCATTTTTTTCAGTAATTCTTTTTTTCTTTTCCTCGATCGTGCTTTTGCGCGTTTCTTGGCATCCTGTACGGTATTAGAATCAGAGGGTGGTGGAATAACGGACTGTGATGAGGAAGTTGGTATGATTGAGGAAGATGATTCAAGAGGGGTGACCATATTCTTGGAAGGAGCATCAGTACATGTAGGAATAGGTGGTTGAGACTCAGAGTTACTAGTGGATATTGAAGAGGTGGACGGCAAGAGTTGAGCTTGGGTGGAAGATGATGATGTAGAAACATCAGGAGTAGATATGGATAAATTTTTTCGTATCGTGGATGAAAGGGGTTGAAGTAATTCCAAAGGTGGACATTTAATTTTCGTTATAATTTCATCTGTTTGAGTAGAACTGGTTTTATTAGAGGATTTAGCAGCTTGAGCATAAGTGTGAGACGTTTGTGGGACTATTAATTTTCGGGCTTCTACATATGTTATATTGTTATTAGTTTTAATTGCTTGAATTTCCTTTTCAGTTTTCCATTTAGGACAAAGTTTGGAATCGGCGGTATGAATCTGTGAACAGTTAATGCATTTTGGTTCTAGGGTACAATCTGTAGAAGAATGCCCTACAGCTGCACACCTAGAACATGTGAGTTGTCCGCGGCAAGAATTTTGAGAATGACCGAACCTCTGGCACTTAAAGCAGCGCAGAGGATTCGGTATATAAGGGCGAATTTTACAGTTTAGGTAACCGGCTTTAATTGTTGTGGGTAGTTTAGGTCTATTAAAGGTTAGAATCAAGTGTTTCGTTGGAATGACCGAATTATCTTTTTTTATTGTTATTCTTCTGACCTGGATCACACCCTGATCAGAAAATCCATCGAGGATTTCTGCGTCTGGGGTGGTCAACAGATCAGATTCTGAAATGACACCTCTGCAGGAATTAAGCGTTTTGTGCGGACTTATGGTTATTGGAGAATCTAAAAAGGATTTGGCAAGTAAAAAGATTTAGTCTGTAGAGCAGAATTTGTTTCTATGAGTAAATCACCGGATCGTAAGCGTTTGACAGAGTTAGGTTCGCCACCTATTCCTATTAATGCTTTGTGGATAGCGAAAGGCGATTGTTTCGACATATCATTGTTTGAGAAGGACAATATTAAAAATCTGGTATTAGCAGCAATTCCATTAACGTTAGATCTAGGCAACACGGGTTCTTTATCAAGGCATGGACGTAAAGAATCAATGACCTGATCATCATGAGTTGAGTACGGTAGAATGGGGGTTTTAATAGATGCGTTTTGAATTTTTTTCTTATATTTACTTATTTTGAATTTTTTTTTTTTTTTTTTTTTGGAAAGGAGGAGGAGAATTCCTTTTGATTTTCAGAGGACCAGTTTGGCAGGGTTTGCACTAGAGTCAGCAACCAGTAGTGGCCTCGGAAGAGCCCCCCGCTCTGCAATGCAGGACCCCATCCAGGCACCACCTGGAACTACAAGACAGGCGGGATTATACACCAGCTGATAGAGCAGCCAGGACATGCTGGTTAGGCTGTCCCGGGCTCCTGTACTATCTGGCGGCCTGAGACGCAAAACTCAGCTTTTCTCCTGTACCCTCTACATGGCCGCTTCCTCCAAGACCCCACCTCACTAGTCCAAAGGTCCTCAAAAGTTCAAAACCCCGCTCCAAGTGCCAGTTTTTCCAGGGAGCAGTCCGTTGTGTCATCATACCAAGAGTGAAAAAACATCAGACACAACTTCATTCCACTCAGTCCTGGTCTGCCACAGGACTTCGTGGCAGAAAAATAAAGATAAGTTGAACATAAAAAAAGCAATAATCGAACAGTAAAGAAGCAACAAAATCAAAATATGGAAAGAAATATAAAATCAAATGAAAAAAGAACATAGTATAAAATGGAAACCATAAAACGGTAGTAAAAAATATCAAGTTTTTTACCAGAAAAAAAAAAGATGGAACAAAGTATATTGTTGAGTGTAGATCTGTGGTCTGGACGTGAAAAGAAGAAAAGAGAAACTGGAATGGCAAGAAAGAGGGCCGAAAATAGAGAAGGATCACTAGGGTTCCCCGGGTTCGTGAAGCCCGTGTTTACCAAAGGCAGTAAACCCCTAGGGAGAAGGAAAAGATCACTAGGGCACCTCGGGAGCGTGAAACCCGTACTCACCTAAAGGAGGTGAGCCCCCTGAGGGGCCTCACTGACTCTGAGGTGTGTGCAAAGATGAGAGAACTTAGGCAGGACATACTGCTCCAAAGTGGCTCCATTCAGTACCTGGAGTTCAATCTCAAACTAGCCGTGGCTGGAGAAGTCATCCAACCCAAAGAGCAGATCACCAAGCTCGCCGAAAATGTGAAAGAGATGAAGGACCTTTTGGAGCACAAAAAGGGTGAGTTGGCTTCATTCACTGTTTGCCCTATCCCCAGTTGCCAGTATCACGCCACCATCAACTCTCCCGAGAGGATTAAAACTTTACTTGAGTGCACTAAATCACTCGAAAACAAACCTTTTCCTATTAGCCTTCCTTCGACGAGTAGCGAAAATAACTCTGTCGATAAAAATAACGTAAAAAATAAAGCAACTAATAAACCTAATGATAACTTAAATAAAAATAAAAAAACCCGCACCGACGGGTTTGTTTCACCTACTAAGCAAGTTAAGAAGCAAAAAGTGCTTCAAAATTACTCTGTCGGTGCCTTAGCACCTGTAAATACGAACAACAAATTTCAGTCTATTGCTGGAAGCAGCGCGATGCCGGAGAAGGATACGGTAGCGATGTCAGTTGCCACCCCGAAAATCCCCCCATCCACCTTAAATTCAAGGAAAACTACAACCTCATTCTACAAGAAATTCAAAGGTTGTACCCAAAGACGAAAACGAAGCTGTCTGGGGAATTTTTAAAAATTTTCGCAGCCTCGTCCGATGACCACCGCGACATCACGAACCTCCTCGTTGAAAAAAAAGAGCAATATTTTGCGCTGAACCCCACCTTAAACAGACCGCAAAAGGTTGTCCTTAAAGGATTGCCCATCAATACCGATATCGACGATATTGAGCGCGATTTAACTTCACGCGGCTTTAAAGTTGAGAAAGTCGCACAATTTACAAAAACGAGAACGAAACTTAAACTCCCCATTTTTATGGTGGAGCTCCAAAGAACCCCGGATTCCCCAGACATCTTCCAAATCGATACCTGTTGCTACCTGTCAATTAAAGTTGACACGTACAATAGGAGACCCGGAGTTGCGCAGTGCTACAACTGCAACCTATTCAACCATTCCTCTGTAAATTGCCATATTCAAACTCGCTGCCTTAAATGCGGCGAATCCCACAAAACGGGCGACTGCCCCATAAAAGAAAAGCTCGAAAACCCCACCTGCATTAATTGCAACCAAAAAGGCCACATGGCCAACTCACATCACTGCCCGAAATACCCCAAAGTTCAGCCTAAAATGGGAGAAGACTCCCAAAATAGGAATAAAAATATCGCTCGTAATAAAATCCAAAACCCAGCAACCGTGAAGGAAAATCTTTCCTTTGCGAATGTTCTCAAAGGTGACCACCAGATGGCACCACGACTCGACGCTCCCTCTCCGGCCAATTCTGAGCCGGAGGCAGCTGCAGCTCCTCGCGAGAAAAGCCAACCCCCAAGATCTAGCAATGCAAACCAACAATCTCAAAGCAAAGACGATAAAGCCTTCGGCTTTATGGATGCAATCCTCGAACTTAAAAAGTTCTTCTCTGACTATCCCTCTCTTTTAGAGTTGGGTCGTCAGCTCAGGAATGCACAGGGCACTGAGAAGGTAGATGTTTTCTACCGCCATCTAATCAACCTTAAATAATGGATCACAGCTGCTTCGGGCTCAGAATCACTTCCTGGAATGCTAATGGAGTCAATTCGCGCATCGTCGAGTTGCGCGATTTTATAGATAAGCACTCCCCCGACATTGTTTTAATTCAAGAAACCCACCTTGGACCAGGGGACACCCTAAACATCCCAAACTTCACGACCTATCGTAACGATAGACCTACCCCACCCAATCATTATAGAAGAGGCGGCACGGCATTACTGCTCAAGTCTTCCCTCCCCCACTACCACACTCCAACACCGCCGACGGGCACAGTGGAAGCGACCTCGGTCACTCTTACTCCGCCCGGAAGCCAGCCTATCGTTATCACCTCGCTCTACATTTCACCCACACACTCCTATCACCCCATCCACAGTGACCTGGAAACGATTTTTAGCCTAGGCGACGTTTCCATCGTATGCGGAGATTTCAATGCCCACCACACCTCCTGGGGTTGCAAACGCATCGACCAGCGAGGGAAAATTATTAAAAACCTTATTGACACTACAAACACTCAATTAATAGCTCCAACCTCTCCCACCCGTTTTGGCTACAACTCCGCATCTATCATCGACTTTGCTCTGACGAGAAACCTACCTTGGCCCAGCCAGGTAGAGTCCATCGCAGAACTCAGCTCCGATCATAACCCAATTATGATCAACTTAGACACAAATACCCGTTTCGCTTTTCCGCAGCGAAACGTATTCTTCGCAACCAGCTGAGTTGCAAGATCAGGTCGTGGTGCCCGAGGTGATTAGAAAGCCCCGCATCCCACCGTTTTTCGTATCTCCAAAGGGAGATTGGAGGCAACTAGTGGCTCTTGCCAAATTAATTGCCCCCTCATTTCAATCCCAGATGTCGGGCCGTTTCCTGAAGGTGACTGTAGGAGACGAGCTCGAATACAGGAACCTCAGCCACTGGCTCGAACAGACTGGGGTTGAATTTAAGAGCTTCATGCTCAAACAAGACCGACCGATTAAGGTCGTCATCCGCGGTCTTCCCTCTAACACGGAGCCAAAAGACATAAAGACCGAAATCGAGGCGGAAGGTTTTAAAGTTGCGAAAATTTCGCAAATGAAAAACTACCGCTCGAAAGCCCCCATGCCTCTTTTCTACCTGCAGATCGAAAACGGTGCGGAAGCCCTTAAGATCTATGACTTCACCGAATTATTCGGTACCCGAATTGAGGTGAAGCCATTTGAGAGAGGTAATAAAGTAAACCAGTGTTGGCGGTGCCAAGGGTGGTTTCACTCTTCGGAGGTGTGCCACCTCCCGCCACGCTGTGTGAAATGTGCAGGGCCACATTCGGCCAAGGACTGCACGCTGGATTTTAATGATCCGATGAAATGCGCCAATTGTTCGGGTGCGCATGCGGCAAATTGGAGCCGCTGCCCAAAGCACCCAAACAACGCAAAGAAAAAAATCTGAATAAAAATAAAAACGGCCCTAATAAGCCGAAAAACGTTCCCCCTAAGAAAACTGCACCTCAGGCGCCACGCCCTGATATTTCTAAGGCGAGAAAAGTCTCGCCTAATCTGGACTACTCTAAAGTAGTCCAAAACCAAATTCCCAGGGAGCATGTTAGCCCCCCCTCTACTTCTACAGCCCCCCCTACACCGGCCCCTAGAAAAGATGCCATTGTAAACGCCGGTCTTTTAAAAGACCTGCTTGTCATTATTGAGGATACTCCTTGTATTGACAAACAGATCTTCTGCAGGGCGTTCAAAAACTCCCTTCCCGCGCTCCGCTCGGCATCTGCGGACGTGGATAAATCATATTTTATCTTCGAAGCTTACTGTAAGCTTCGTACCCTCCCAGCCTAATTTTCCCAGCTCACGTGAAAAATTCTCTTAAGATTGGATTTTGGAATGCAAATTCTTTGCGTAACAAAATCCACGACCAATCAGCTGCCAAACACTTTTCACGTATCCTCATGCTAAAATAAATTTTGCTTATAAAACGACAAAATGGAACCTGCCCTTAAAACCGCCGTAATTACAACAATAATACTTAATTGCTACACTTAACAACATTTAAATGCATTTGCCTACATCAAAATTGGGATCAGTGATTAAAGCTGGCTCCTGCTTCAATTCCACGATTGTTCCGGCTGCAAGTTCTGTCTTGCAGTCTCCATCCTCTTATTCATTCCAGCTGCAAAAAAAAAAAAAAAAAAAAAAAAAAAAAAAAAAAAAAATTCCGCAGCTTCTCTATTCCGATTGCGTCTTGGTGCTCCTCGAACGCGTTTTTGGGGCTGTTAAGCCCCCTTCCTTGCGCTCCTCCACTCCTGCCCGCGTAACGTATTTTTTATCTCGTTTTCGTCTGGCCGCTTCTTCCTCCATCCTCCCCCCCTGCGGGGGAGTGCATTCAGATATTGATTTTCATTGCCACTGTCTCTCCGCGAATTTGGGTATAAGCGATTCATTTCGCTGGCACCCGTTAAATCTAATTTTCGTTTCGTTCCCCACTTCATGATTTTTCATTTTCATTCTGCTTCTTGTCTTCGTAGACTTCACACGCAGTTTTTCTGCCCTAGACTGCGACCCCATTTCTAAGCGTTTTCCCCCAGTCGGATTGTTTTTTATCCATTTCAATCGAGCTTGTGTTTATGATTTAGGTTTTTCTCTTGGCCTTTTTCATGTAGCCAGGACATTCATAGTCCTTTCGTAGGATTTATTTTTCCTACTTTATTAATTTTTTTCCATATTTTTCAATTCTTAGATTCTTCAATGGAAGTGTCCGTTGCCAGGACAGATGTGGCGTGAGTGAGTGAGTGTAGGGTTTAATGGCGCAAGAGCCAAATTTGGCTATACTGCGCCACACGTTTGTTAAAAGAATAAAATCATGTAAAAATACACAGGAAAAATATAATTACATAAAAATAATTATTATATATGTGCATGCCTGCACGCACATATATAAAAAAAATAAAGTTAAAGTTAAAAAATTTGAAAAAGTCAAATTAAATATAAAAATCCAATTCTTCTGATAAAAGCAAATAGATTTTGTTGGGGAGATTCCCCCACCAAGTCAGATAAGGTTAAAACAGATTGATGAAAAAAGGTCATGCGATGAGTATTAAAAACGGGACAATCTATTAAAATGTGATGGACAGTGTAAGAGACATGGCATGAAGGACATTCAGGAGCACGTTCTCCAAACAACAAATGCCTGTGTGTGAAGCGAGTATGGCCAATGCGAAGACGAGTCAATTTGACATCAGTTCTTCGCATTGGCATCACAGGCCATGCTCCTATGACAGGTTTCACAGAGTGCAGTTTGTTATCCAACTGCTGACTCCATGATTCCTGCCAGATCTTAAAAATATGATGCATGATGACGTGCTTCATATCCGATAGCGGAACAGCTAGCGGCAGATGCGTCGTCGCCGACTTTGCCGCGCTGTCCGCTTGCTCGTTGCCTATGATTCCTACGTGACTTGGTAGCCAGCAAAATACGATATCGAAACCCTTGCTGTAGAGTCGACTCGTAATGTCGAGTATTGTACATACCACTGGATGGCAGCGATCGTGGTAGTTTTCAAGCGCTTCGAGTACACTCATGCTGTCAGTATAGATGCAGTATTTACGGGGCATAGTGGAGTCGATTAATTGAAGTGCACGGTAAATGGCGACAGCTTCGGCAGTGAAAATGCTGCAAGAAGTGTCGAGCCTATAACCGTGCATAATATCTTCAATCACGACTCCACAGCCAACGTAATCTGCACGTTTCGAACCATCAGTGTAGATGGCCGAATAACGACTATACTGACTGCGGTGGTAGGCGAAGACGCGTTGAAAGACGACAGGCGCTACAGTGGATTTACTGTAAGTGGCAAAAGGGTTGATATAATGGGAACCGTGGCGTATTCCAAGGTTGGAATAGGAAAAGGTTCCTTTGCTGGATATGCACGTTAGGTAGGTCGAGTTCAGAAATATGAAGCTTCATCCTATCCATAAACGGCCGGATGTTAGACGGCCGTGCATCATAAAGTCTCTTCATGCTGGTACTCATATACACATTCTGCAGAGGATGTGAAGGCACGGACAAGATCTTAAAATAAAACGCAAGAGACAGCTTCCTCCGTCGAAGGTCTAGAGGAAGCTGATGACAGTTAACATAGAGACTCTGCACCGGTGATGTGCGAAAAGCACCCGAGCAGATTCTCAATGCCATATGGTGGACGGGGTCAAGTTTTTGCAGAGTAGAGTTGCACGCTGATCCGTATGCAACACATCCGTAGTCGATAGGACAGATGTGGCGGCTACATTGGTGAGTACGCTTTTCACTTTGAACCCTCTCTGTTTCGATGTAGCAAAGGCGTATGAACAGTTAGATAACACCGCGACATGCTCCGAAAGTGAGTCACTCATATATGCTTTAAAAGAGATTATTGACACAGTCAGAAAAACAGACGGAGCACTTGACGACATTCAAAAGCTTCGGCTTATTAGCGAAGTACAATATGTTGCACTGAAAGTCTCGCGGAAGTCTATTAGACTTCAAAACCGCGAATTCAAAGACTATATAGAGCAAATTAAAGTACTGAACGAGAAAAAGATCCTCACTCCACCCTCTCCTTCGAAATCGTAGAAGAGGACTAGGAATAAGCGCACTACGGTTTCTCCCGTGCCAGGCACAGCAGGGAAAAAACAACGCGCCTCTGGGAGCGTCGGCTCCGGCAACACAACACCCCCTCCTCCTCCCACCGTCGATGAGGGAAACCTCTCGGCGTCGATGGGAGAGGAGTCTGATTCTGAGTCGAGCAATTCGGACACAGAAAAAACGAAGGTAACCCCCCGCCCTCGCGGGATTCTGCCGTTGGCAAGGGAAACCTCACTGACACAGAGGACGAAGGATTTTCCGTCGTTTCTCGAAAGAAGAAAATTGCTTCCATCGTTATCGATGCTAGTACCAATACCACCGAATTGCTCACAACATTGAGCGATTATTTAGGTAACACACTCGAGGGGCGTTTCGAGAATGGAAAACTTCGTGTTTTCCCAAAAACTCACCTTGAGCACCGCAAGCTCCAATCGTATCTTGCACAAAAGAAAATGAGGTCCCATACGTTTGAGATGGCCGACAACAAACAGCTCAAGGCTGTTATCAGAGGGCTACCAACTGACTATGATCAGAAAGAGATAGCCACAGAACTAAAAGGTTTCGGCTTCGACGCCGACCATATTTCTATTCTTAGGAATAGGAAAAATAATATAAACATGCCACTTTTCTTGGTAGTCCTTAAGCGCACACAAGAAAACAAGGAAATCTTCCATGTCACTAACATAGGTTTTTTCCGAGTCGTGGTTGAACCTTTGAAGGGATCTTCAATGCCTCCTCAGTGTTATCGCTGTCAGGAGTTCTACCACCACTCGCGTCTCTGTAATAGAGCGCCTAAGTGTTTGAAATGCAGCGGCGGCCATCCACCGCAGAATGCAAAAAATCAACAAAGTCCCCAGCTAAATGTGCAAACTGCGGTGGACCTCATCCGGCAAATTTTTCAGGATGCCCCAGCAACCCTGTTAACAGGAAACAACACAAAAACAAACCCAACAACAACATCTGGACGGAGAAAGCCAAGGCGCGCGCCCAGAAAGCCACACCACACCAACAACAACCAAAAACCTATGCTTCGGCAGTGGCTCAAAACAAAAAAGAAACAAACACATTTGATGCTAATGCAATAATGGAACAAATGGGTCAAATGATGCTGCAGTGGGGATCTATGATCTCTTTTCTTCAACAGAATAATAAACGTTAACATTCAGTGCATTTAACAGTAAGTCTCTGGGTTTACAGTTGGAATGCAAATGGCATTAAGAAAAATTTAGATGAGCTTCAAGAAAGCATTAATTTTCATAACCCCGACATAATCGGGATACAAGAAACACATCTTCGTCCTCCGGACCGAATGCGCATTCCAAACTACACTTGTCACAGAAGTGATCGACTCACACACAGAGGCGGCGGCACTGCTATCCTTGTCAAGAATTCAATCAAACACCACGCCATCGTAAGTACTTCAAACACATTCGAAAACACAACCGTTATCATTCAAATAGGTAACAACACGAATGTCACTATGGCGTGTATCTACAAACATCCACACGGCTCCATTAATGTCACGGAACTAGACGCTATTCTCCGACACAATAACAAAACCTTTCTCTTTGGCGATTTTAATGCTAAACACACGAGTTGGAACCCAGGGAGGGGCAATGCTAACGGTACTATCCTTAGCAATTGGGCTATTAGCTCTGCTATTGATATTATCGCACCAGACACTCCAACACATTTCAATCACAACGCTCCAAGCACTGTTATCGACATCGGCTTTGCAGCTAATTTCTCACACTCTAATGTTTTTACTATTAATGAACTTAGCAGTGACCACAATCCAGTTATTTTTGATTTCGTCATTAATGCTCAATTACCACCATTACTTCAAACTCTTAAAACTACTAACTGGATTAAATTTCAAGAAATTCTTTTGTACAACATGCAAGGAAATCCGACGATAGATAATTTGGACCAGGCCGTTCAAAATTTCAGCAACATTGTCTCTGATGCTATAAATACTTCCACTTCCACTAGAGTAATTAAAACTACACACCTCCGCCTTCCTATTAACATTCGAGAGCTCATTAAAACAAAAACAGATTCCGAAAACTTTGGAATAACACTAGATACCCCCTTATAAAAGGGAAGTTAATGCTCTCGTCAGGCAGATTAGGATAGAAATCAATGAACACAAAAAACAGGACCTGGAAAAATTTTCTTTCCACGTTAAATGTTGAGGACAATTCTCTTTATCAATTGCATAAGAGAATCACTAAAAGCATACAGTCATTCCACCTCTCCATGGTCCGAGTGGTATGGCCTATTCTGATTTCGAAAAAGCGGAGGCTTTTAAAGACACCCTCGAAGTCACTTTTCAGGAAAATTCAGAACCCTACAGTGACGATAAGATTGAAGAAGTCGAAAACTTAGTTAATAACTATTTCGATGACTTCATTACACTTACACCTCCCCTCACTTCTCCCTTAGAAGTCCGAGGCATCATTAAAAAACTACCAAATAGGAAGTCCCCTGGTCCCGATCAAATTCCTAATATTGCATTTAAATATCTTCCTATTAATGCTATTACACATTTAACAAAAATTTTCAACAGATGCCTCATAAATAGTCACTTTCCTACACAGCGGAAAAAAGCTAATGTAGTCATGTTGCCAAAAGTAGGGCGAAATCATAAATTTACACAAGGTTTTAGGCCCATCAGTTTACACAATTGCACTGCTAAGATATTCGAAAGAATCATTTTACACAGAATTAAACAGCACTGCAAAGCCATAGATTGCATTCCCCCGGAACATTGCGGGTTCCGGGAGGGCCATTCAACGTCACACCAATTAATACGAGTAACAAATATCATTAATGAAGGCTTCGCAAGCAAATTATACACCGTCGGTGTCTTTTTCGATGTCAAAAGGGCATTCGATAAGATGTGGCATGATGGTCTCACCTACAAAATGATACAACTCAAATTCCCTGCATATCTAGTCAAAATTATACACAATTATTTACACAACAGAACCTTTCGGGTTCGTGTAAATAACACTTTCTCTGAAACGGGTATTTGTCGCAGTGGTACCCCGCAGGGTTCGGTACTATCCACAATAATATTGTCGAGAGTGGATCTTCCTTTACGGAAGCCACTCTGAAACAGAGGAATGCATTTGTTCTTTTCTAACTGGTAAACGAGACGGGCATTGACCATACGTTCTAGTGTCTTACAAAGGCAGCTCGTGAGTGCTATCGGTCGATAGCTGAGAGGGTTCTTAGGATCTTTTCCAGGTTTTAAAATGGGGATCACTATGGCTTCTTGCCATTGAGTAGGATACACCTGCTCCCTCCATATTCGGTTGAATAGGTAAAGGAGACTGACTAGTGAATCCTCGCTCAAATGGCGAAGCAATACATAGGATATTCCATCAGGACCTGGACTAGTATTGTGGGCCGATGATAAGGCTCTCTTCAATTCAGACATGTCAAAGTCACAGTTATATGGTAAAGGTTGTCGGCACCTGAAGTTGATAGGTGTCCGCTCTAAACGATTCTTAGTCGTCTGGAATGCAGGGCTATATGAATCGGAGCTGGACACACTAGCAAATGTTTGGCCAATCACGTTGACCACATCAACAGGCGATGAGTAAATTGCAGTCGATGTTTCCAATATCGGAATAAAAAAGTCCCGATAAAGGCCATTCGCTGCTTTGACCTTTCTCCATAACTGTTGGCTGGTAGTTGATGATGTGATTGAAGACACATACTTGATCCAAGATTCTCTCTGGCATTGACGACGTAATCTACGAGCTAACGCTTTCGCACGTTTGAACGCTATGAGATTCTCCGTAGTGGGGTACCTCCTGAAAATACCCCACGCCCTCCTTTGTTCCTTTTTGGCTTGTTGGCAGGAAGCGTTCCACCATGGTTTGCACAGCTTTCGAGGAGAATTGGATGTTTTGGGAATGGCTGCATCAGCAGCATTCCGAATAGCTTCAGTGACATTGAAGACTGCTGCATCAACTGCCCTGTTCTGAACCATTGTGCCTGAGATAATCGTTAACCGTGTGAATTTATCCCAGTCTGCGCGAGGAAAATGATAAGTGGGGGGACGAAAACGTGTCCCCGCACCATTAACATGCGAGACTAGGAGAGGGAAATGATCGCTGTTGTGCAGATCGTTTGCAACCTCGAAATTCAACATCGGTAGCAGAGTTGGCGAACAGATGGCTAGATCGAGGGAGTGAAATGTCCTCGTGGGTGCATGGAAATAAGTTTTCTCGTCGTTGTTGAGCAGACAGAGACATTGATCCGAGATCAACTGTTCAATCTGTCGCCCACGAGAGTTTGTATCATCATGCCCCCACAGAGGGCTGTGTCCATTAAAGTCACCGAGCAAAATAAAAGGAGCCGGCAATTGGCTGACTAATTGATTCAAATCCACTTGTAACACAACATCGTTGGGTGGTAAATAAACACAGCAGACTGTGACTAGAGAATGGATGTGAATCCGTACAGCCACAGCCTGTAACGATGTGTGCAGTGTGACGACATTACTGGGATACAGATGGGACGTAAAAAGGCATACACCTCCGTTGGAAGATGTATCGCCATCTACATCCCGTCGTACACAATTATAACCACGCACTTGCATTGTCATGGTACTCTTCAGAAATGTCTCCTGAAGAGCAACGCATGCGGGCTGGTACGTGGATATGATGGATTTTAGATCATCGAGTCTAGTTCTCAGACCACGGCAGTTCCAGGAGACAAAGGAGGTCATTATTGGGTCGCACTTGCTCCTCTTTCGGAGCTTGGTTTTGAAGAACCTGGCATCATATCCATAAGATCCTCATCGTCATCTGGATGCAATTCTAGCATATCTTCATCCATCAGATGGGATTTTTTTGAAAAATTAGATATTTTTCTGGGGTGTTTACTCAAGCTCATTTCCCTTTGGCGAGCCTTTCGACTTTTAGGTCTTTTTGGTGAAGTGCTAGGGGGTCTAGAAATTATTTTTTTCTTTGCAGGTGGAGGGGAATTAGTTGTAGATGGAGAGGATTTCTTTGTAGATGGTGGAGAGTTCTTTGTAGGTGGAGGTGAGTTCTTTTCCTCCAATTCTTTGAAATGCTCGGCACAAGTTTGGGTAAAGTTGGCTTGGGTTGTTTTTTTTGCAACATTTGCATAGCTTACACCAGGGACTGGTGTGCGTGATGAGACAACACGCCGAGCCTCTGGGTAAGAAATTTTGTTTTTAATTTTAACTGTGGTTATTTCTTTTTCTTGTTTCCAGGTAGGGCATGCACGGGAATAGGCGGGATGCTCACCTTTGCAGTTTACGCAACGTTCTTTTTTGCTGCAGTCATTACTGTCGTGACCCACTTCTCCGCAACGAGGGCAGGTTGGCTGGCCCCGACAAACGTTCTTTGAATGACCGTATCGTTGGCAATTGAAGCAACGTAGCGGATTCGGAATGTATTCTCGAACGGGACAACGGAGATACGCCATTTTTACAAACTGTGGCAGGTCAGGCGTTGAAAACGTCAGGATGAGGTGCTTTGTATTCAGCACCTGTCCATCCTTACGTATAGTAATACGCCGGACTGCACATACCTTTTGGTCTCGCATATTCTCCAATATCTCCTCGTTGGATACATTCAAAAAATCCGCCGGAGATATCACCCCCCGCGAAGAATTAAGGCTGCCATGGGCAACAACGTTTACGTCAAGGTGAGCAAGTTTTTTTAAATTAGCAAGGGTTTTCGCCTGAGTCGAAGATGAAACTTCGAGAAACAAGTCCCCGGAGCGCATCTTTCGAAACAATTTAACGGTACCTACAGTGCCACTTATGGCTTTTTCAATTAAAAAGGGAGATACGTTAGAGAAGGTGTCCCGAGTTTTCATGACGAAAAAACGTGCCGATTCAAATGTATCAAAAGGGTGCTCCCCTAGGGGAGAAATGGATGGATTCTGGCCTCCGTCCGGGCACGAAGAATCCTCTGGACTCAAAGATGGGGTCGATTGCTCAACCAGGTCAGCCGAGGGAATAGTAGTGGATGGCACTAGAGAGGGCTTTGCCACCATAAGAGGCGCCAAAACGATATTCTCTCCAGCTGTATCCACTTTTTTTGTTTGACAACATGGATTCCTTCCATCGTTAAATTCAAAATTGTGCTCCACTGAAGGAGATTTACTGCAGGGTTCCATGAGTATTTTTTTTGTTCATCCCAGTACGCCTCCACCCACCATGGAGCCCAACAAGGGGAGGCAGCCCGCCGGTCATCTGACATGCGTCAGGCACGGCACTTACCTCAGAGGTGGTACTGGAGTATAGTAGTACAGGTTCGGGATGTGATCCGCCAGTTCACCCAGGGCACCCCTAACTGCAATACTAACCCTAAAGCAACCGTCTTTGGTATTCCAAAAGAACCCGTATTGGAAACCGCAGAACTAATCACCAGCCGATTGACAGGAGCGGGCTCACTCCTGCCTCCCGTCTACGGAGAAGCATGGGCCAAAGAGCACGCAACAGGAACCCCAGACTCCACTTTCCCCCGGTACGGGTCGCCGTACACGGCAAACATGCGGGTCAGACTCAAAAACCAGTCTTAACATTTCGTAATTTAAAACAAAAGAATTTTACTTTTTAAATACCCCAAAGAAATAAACCAAAATTAATATAGTAGAAATAATTAAACTTAAAATATGCAAAATAAAATTAACCACAAAACAACCCCGAACTGAACTAAATATAATGTTAAATATGGACCTGTAACTTAAAAGAAAAACCCCCAAAAATACCTACCCAGTTAGTGTTTTTTCAAAATTCACTCGGGTACCTCGGGGACGTGGCCTCCCGTACTCACCCGAAAGTGAGCCCCTAAGGTGAAAAAGGGGGGGAGAGAAGGGGAGAAAAAGATCACTAGGGTACCTCGGGAGCGTGAAACCCGAACTCACCTAAAGGAGGTGAGCCCCCTGAGGGGGAGCCGGCGGTCGAAAATTACTCCGAGGAATCGTACGTCGGGAACTACGGGAATTTGTACAGCACGGATGCGTATTTCGGGGTCGGGATGAATACCCCGTTTGCGGCAAAAGTGCACGCAGCAACTCTTGCTCGCAGAAATACTATGACCATTGCTGTCGCACCATTTTACAATGTTGTTGACGGCAGTTTGCAACTGCCGTTCAATCATGCGCATGTCCGAACCTTCACAACTAATCTATAGATCGTCCACGTATAGTGAAGCCTGTATAGAAGGCGATAAAACATGTAAAATGTAAGATATGACATATAAAAAGGGTGACACTCAAGATACTCCCCTGAGGAACTCCCTCAGCTTGGGTAAAAGGAGCAGAGAGAGTGCCACCCAGTCTCACTCTAAAAGTACGAAGTTTTAAAAAATGTTGAATAAAAGTAGGCAAATTGCCTCTTAATCCAAAATTAAATAAAGTGCGAAGTATCCCATAGCGCCAAGTACGATCATATGCCTTCTCGATATCGAAAAAGATAGAAACTAAATGATTCCTCCAGACAAAAGCGTTTCTGATTTTGCTTTCCAGCTGAATAATATTATCGAGAGTGCACCTTCCTTTACGGAAGCCACTCTGAAACAGAGGAATGCATCGGTTCTTTTCTAACTGGTAAATGAGACGTGCATTGACCATACGTTCCAGTGTCTTACAAAGGCCGCTCGTGAGTGCTATCGGTCGATAGCTGAGAGGGTTCTTTGGATCTTTTCCAGGTTTGAGAATGGGGATCACTATGGCTGCTTGCCATGGAGTAGAATACACCAGCTCCCTCCATATTCGGTTGAATAGGTAACGGAGACTTACTAGTGAATCCTCGTTCAAATGGCGAAGCAATTCATAGGAAATTCCATCAGGACCTGGACTAGTATTTTTGGCCGATGATAAGGCTCTCTTCAATTCAAACATGTCAAAGTCACAGTTATACGGTAAAGGTTGTCGGCACCTGAAGTTGATAGGTGTCCGCTCTAAACGATTCTTAGTCGCCTGGGATGCAGGGCTATATGAATCGGAGCTGGACACACTAGCAAATGTTTTGCCAATCAAGTTGGCCACATCTAAAGGTGACGAATACAAAGCAGGAGAAGTTTCCAATATCGGAATGTTAAAATCCCGATAAAGGCCATTCGCTGCTTTGACCTTTCTCCATAACTGTTGACTGGTAGTTGACGATGTGATTGAAGACACATACTGGATCCAAGATTCTCTCTGGCATTGACGACGTATTCTACGAGCTAACGCTTTCGCACGTGTATACGATATGAGATTATCAGATGTGGGGTACCTCCTGAAAATACCCCACGCCCTCCTTTGCTCCTTTTTGGCTTGTTGGCAGGAAGCGTTCCACCATGGTTTGCACAGCTTTCGGGGAGAATTAGATGTTCTGGGAATGGCTGCATCGGCAGCATTCCGAATAGCTTCAGTGACATTGAAGACTGCTTCATCAACTGCCCTTTTCTGGACCATTGTGCCGGTGATAATCGCTAACCGCGTGAATTTATCCCAGTCTGCGCGATGAAAATGATAAGTGGGGGGACGAAAACGCGTCCCCGCACCATTAACATGTGAGACTAGGAGAGGGAAATGATCGCTGTTGTGCAGATCGTTTGCAACCTCGAAATTCAACATCGGTAGCAGAGTTGGCGAACAGATGGCTAGATCGAGGGAGTGAAATGTCCTCGTGGGTGCATGGAAATACGTTTTCTCGTCGTTGTTCAGCAGACAGAGACAGTGATCAGAAATCAACTGTTCGATCTGTCGCCCGCGAGAATTTGTAACATCATGCCCCCACAGAGGGCTGTGTCCGTTAGTCACCGAGCAAAATAAATGGAGCTGGCAATTGACTGACTAAATGATTCAAATCCACTTGTGGCACAACATCGTTAGGTGGTAGATAAAAACAGCAGACTGTGACTAAAGAACGGACGTGAATCTTTACAGCCACAGCCTGTAACGATGTGTGCAGTGTGACGATATGACTGGGATACAGATGGGACGTAAAAAGGCATACACCTCCGTTTGGAGATGTATCGCCATCGACATCCCGTCGTACACAATTATAACCACGTACTCGCATTGTCATGGTGCACTTCAGAAAAGTCTCCTGGAGAGCAACACATGCGGGCTCGTACGTGGATATGATGGATTTGAGATCAACGAGTCGCGTCCTTAGACCACGGCAGTTCCTGGAAATAAAGGAGGTCATGAATTCTTCGCAATCGCTCCTTGTTGGGAGCTAGATATTGGTAGAGTGGGTGAAAGATCACACATTAAACTTTCATCATCCTCCGAACCATGTAGATCCAACATGTCGACCTCTGAGGTCTGGTGGGTTTTTTTTAGACAGGTTGGATCTTCTTTTTTTATTTTGAAGGACCTTTGAGTCCTTTAATCTCTGGATACGTTTTTTATGGGATGGTTTTTGAGTGGATGTTTTAGATACAGTTTTATCTGTAATCGCTAATTTTTTATGGCTTGATTTTACTGGGGATAACGGGGTCTGGTTTTTTAAATCATCTAAATTGTATTGGGTAGATGCGGATATTTGAGAAGTTTTTGTAACTGCTGCATATGAAACTCCAGTGACCGGCGTACGAGATGAAACAATACGCCGCGCCTCTGGATACGATATTTTGTTTTTAATTTTAAGGGCAGTTATTTCCTTCTCCAAAGACCAATTTGGGCATAATCGAGAATAGGATGTTTGATCCCCTTTCCAATTCACGCACTTTTCCCGGGCTTTGCAATCGGCGCTTTCGTGGCCGACTTCGGCACATCTAGCGCAGGTGGCTTGGCCACGACAGGTAAGTTTAGAATGTCCAAAACGCTGGCATTGAAAGCATCTGAGCGGATTGGGGATATATGGACGGACAGGGCAATTAAGGTATGCGGCCTTGACGGACTGTGAGAGATCAGGCGTTGCAAAGGTCAGAATGAGGTGCTTAGTATCAAGCACCTGACCATCCCGCCTTATCGTAATACGCTTCACTCCACAGACCTTCTGGTCCTGCAAGTTCTCTAAAATTTCCTCTGTCGATACATGCAGCAAATCCGCTGCAGATATAACACCACGGGAATAGTTAAGGGATCTATGGGCGACGACCGTTACATCAATGGTAGCTAAATGACGTAGTTTCGTTAGGGCTGAAGCCTGCTGTGAAGATGACACTTCAATGAAGAGATCACCGGAGCGCATCTTGCGTATGGTCTTCACAGCTCCTATACTACCCGACATGGCGTCCTCGATCAAAAACGGAGACCCTTGGAAAAAGTTTCTGTCGTTCGTATGATAAAGTAACGAGCTGTATCTGGTACAATTTGTTGCTCCTCAATAGAGGAGAAGGTTGTTTTGTCCATCCCGGATGATGGTGTCGAAGACTCGACACGATCAGCCCAGGAGGACGGAAAGCTTTTTAATACAGGAGGCAAAATTGCTCCTGTAGATGGCACAGCCAAAGGAGGCAAAGGAAATATTTTATTTGTCTCCATAAGAGGCAAAACGCTATTTCCTTTATTTGTCTCCATGTTTTGGCTGACACGGATTCCTTCTAGTTCCATCGCGGCCGCCGCTAGGCCACGAATTCCCACACTTTTCTAACGTGCCCAGTGTAACCGCCGGAGGATTCTTCAAAGCTAGACACCGGGGAAACCCCCATAACGTGCTGCCGGGCACGGTCCAAGGCCGAACCCAAGGAGGATTTCTCGATATGAATGAGTCCCCGCCCCGCCTAGCCATCCGCAACCAAGTTCCTCGTCCTCTGGGACCGCTTTCGGCAGAGCGTTCCTTGAAGCCGTCACCGACGACGCACGTAACTCTTCCGCCGCATACCCTTCCCCGCAAGGATCCTTTCCGCTGCCCAATTAGTATCCCTCGCGGGAGAGGCTAAAAGGGTGGTACTGAGACCCCTAGAGCTAAGGGCTAGGCATGCAGCAGATCGGCATTGATACGCCGCCGACCTGTTATTGTGTAAATTTTAAAAACGTATGTTATAAATTTTTTGGATTTTTATATTTTCATAAAACAAAGTTAGAGAACAAAAAAGGAAACAATAATTGTGGGTTATTTAAAGAAAACAGTGATATCTTATCACAAAAAACCATAAACGAAAACTATCCCCAAAGCAAACAAATGTCTAAAGAAAAAAAGGGGGGGAAGGGAGAAGGGGAAAAAAAGATCACTGGGATACTTCGGGAGCGTGAAGCCCGCACTCACCTAAAGGAGGTGAGCCCCCTGAGGGGTTAGAAAGGAGGCGGAGAATTCCTTTTGATTTTCAGTGAGTGAGTAAGTCAGTGTTTGGTTTAATGGCACAAGAGCCAATTTTGGCTATGCTGCGCCAAACACTTGTTAAAAGAATGTCATTTTTTAAAAATATATATGTATAAAAATATATGTACACATGTATATGCATGCATATAATATATTAAAAATATAAAGAAACACACAAATCAAATTAAATGTAACAATCCAATCTTTAAAAGGAAGGCAAAAAGGTTTTGGTGGGGAGTTTCCCCCACCAAGTCAGATAAGATTAAAACAGATGTATGAAAGAAGGTGATGCGATGACGGTTAAAAACAGGACAATCTATTAAAATATGACAAACTGAATATGGGACCTTGCACGAGGGACATTCTGGGGCATTTTCACCCAACAGAAGGTGCCTGTGCATGAAACAAGTGTGACCAATGCGAAGCCGAGTCAAACGGACATCATGTCTTCGCATTGGCATCACAGACCATGCTCCTAGGACAGGTTTCACGGAGTGCAGTTTGTTATCCAACTGCTGACTCCATCATTCCTGCCAGATCTTAAAAATATGATGCATGATGACGCGCTTCATATCCGATAGCGGAACAGCTAGCGGCAGATGCGTCGTCGCCGACTTTCCCGCGCTGTCCGCTTGCTCGTTGCCTATGATTCCTACGTGACTTGGTAGCCAGCAAAACACGATATCGCGACCCTTGCTGTACAGTCGACTCGTAATGTCGAGTATTTTACAAACCACTGGATGGCATCGATCGTTGTAGTTTTCAAGCGCTTCTAGTACACTCATGCTGTCAGTATAGATGCAGTATTTACGGAGCATAGTGGAGTCGATTAATTGAAGTGCACGGAAAATGGCGACAGCTTCGGCAGTGAAAATGCTGCAAGAAGTGTCGAGCCTATAACCGTGCATAATATCTTCAATCACGACTCCACAGCCAACGTAATCTGCACGTTTCGAACCATCAGTGTAGATGGCCGAATAACGACTATACTGACTGCGGTCGTAGGCGAAGACGCGTTGAAAGACGACAGGCGCTACAGTGGATTTACTGTAAGTGGCAAAAGGGTTGATATAATGGAACCGTGGCGTATTCCAAGGTTGGAAGAGGAAAAGGTTCCTTTGCTGGATATGCACGTTAGGTAGGTCGAGTTCAGAAATATGAAGCTTCATCCGATCCATAAACGGCCGGATGTTAGACGGCCGTGCATCATAAAGTCTCTTCATGCTGGTACTCATATACACATTCTGCAGAGGATGTGAAGGCACGTACAAGATCGTAAAATAATACGCAAGAGACAGCTTCCTCCGTCGAAGATCTAGAGGAAGCTGATGACAGTTAACATAGACTCTGCACCGGTGATGTGCGAAACGCACCCGAGCAGATTCTCAGTGCCATATGGTGGGCGGGGTCAAGTTTTTTCAGAGTAGAGTTGCACGCTGATCCGTATACAACACATCCGTAGTCGATGCGAGAGAGTACGATTGCTTGATACACTCGGAGTAATGATGTTCGAT
>BMAU01001533.1:0-197500 GCA_019973935.1 Trichonephila clavipes
CCTCAGTATACGTGACCATTGGGCGCTGAGGTGCATGAGCAGATGTTCCGATCTGGTGATCACTCTGATGCGAAACCTTCAGTGTTTAGTCCACAAGCAAGCTTGGTACTCCTTTAAATCAAGAGATGAAAGGCTGAGTTGACCCTTGCCCAACCCGAGGATATAATCCTGGGCTTGTGTGGAAAGCGCGATATGTTATCACTCGGCCTCATTTTATGACATTATTTTACATAAATCTCTGTACAATAAACAAAATGGAACATAATAGAAACTATCAATTTATTCAAAGAAATATTATCATAAATTAGTATCAGTTTAACTCAGAGTTTTAAAATGAAAATTAATTTTCAGTTTATAGTTTACTTTTCATGTATCAAACATCCTACATTTATCAGCATATCTTCGTTATGACTTAATAAATTGTACACAAAATCATCTGCAAGACAGTGATTATAACATTTACTTCTGGATATAACACATTTATCACAACTCTGTTTCTCTAGTTGATGACGTCGTTAGAGTCGAATTTTGGAACGAATAACTTGTAGCTGCAGAGTTTTCTGAAAAAAGAGTGAGAATTAAAGCAGAATTATTTAACAATAAAATTGAGGATAATAAAATATAAGTTTATGCATAATTAATTAAAAATTAATTAGAAATAAGGAAATTTACAATAGAAAACATACGACACAAATAATTAATATTTAGATAATTTTAATTATTTATGTATTTTAATCAGGAAGCAATATTTTAAAACAGAATTCTAAAGATTAACCCTTATCATTAATATGTAAACTGTTTTTATGAAAAATTCTTCTTACCAGGTGCGTAGTAATCAAATACTTTAGCACTGCCCGGTTGAGGATTTTCAACTTTGATGACTCTTTCAACATCGAAGGAAAATTGAATATCATTGTTTGATATCTGAAATTTAAAGAAAATTCTTCTTAGAATGATAAAGTAGCCCATTACTTGAAAAATAGTAGATGGACATTTTTATACATTTTACTTGAAATATAATTTTCTATTTTTAAACATTCATATATTTAAAGAAAAAACATTCAAACCGTTTTTTCTCCAAACATTTATTTTACTTCAGTCTGAAAGAAATTTCATGAATAATTTCACAAGATTTTACACAACTATATGGTACTAAATTTTCTATAAGCATTTTAATATTGCTTTTTGTTTAATCAAGGTGTTTTTATCTCTCTCTTTCTATATGTAAAAGTTTTTTGTGATGCTGTAAAAATTTTTTTACACATAATATATAATTAGTAAAAAATGAGTCTTAAGTTGAATTTGATTGAAGAAGAGTTCCAAGAACGATTTGCCTAGGAGTCCCCCCTACCTTCTAGAGCTTTCTCGAAAATCCCGTTCACGTCATAGATCGTGATGTTATGACCTTCTCCAGTAATTTCAGGAAGCATCTATATGGACCTCAAGTCCCTTAATTTAGTCTCCAAAAATTGCGGAGTTAAAATTTATTATTTTCCTGCTTACAATACCTCATAAAAATAGGACTACGTAATACACGTAAAATACAGTTTTACAATTTGAACTATAAATATGAACTGTTGCATAATACTGTTACAATTAATACTTCATATAAATAAAAATTAACATACACACATGACATACACACACAATATTTCGATCATGAATTTGTGCCAAAATAAATAGAGTAATATTTAACGTTATTATGTAATTTACCTTTACGAAATTATTTAAAATTATTGATATTTTAAAAGCATTATCCGACCACTAGATTTAAAATCTAAAACAATTATAAAAAGTACCCGTTTTTAAATAAAATAAAATTTCTTAAAATCATTTAAAAGGAGTATTTTATTTACTCTTCTGATTTTCTATAACATACTTTGCTATTACCATTATTCTAAAAATTGTTGTTTTTGGAAATTTTGTGTGCAATTAAACACTTATAATGAATCATCAAAGAGTTTTTTGTTTCCGCAAAATTCTAAAGTTAGGAGCTAAAAATGAGATTAAAAGGCTACTTTGGCTACTTTTCTCGACTTAACCAAATTCACAGACACTAATTTTTCGCTATGCCCTTGTTCTGGTTGGGAATGTGTTCAATTGAAATTTACTTCCAGAGTAACACCATACATCAATCGGTATGGAGAGAAGCTGATTAAGATTAGGTTGTTCCTTTTCAAATTCTTACTATTAGTTCTCTCTCTCCATGCTTTATATATATATATATATATATATATATATATATATATATATATATATATATATATATATATATATATATATATATACAGTCGAACCTCTATATTGCGAATTTTCTACGTAGAAAATTTTTTCCTGGAACCTTGAACATTTCACGATTTTCTTCATAAAATAACCTCTCTATAGCGAAGTGCATTTTCTATATAACGAAATTTTCTTTTGGAATTCAATTTTTGTTCTCCCTTTACTTAAAGTAATTCTGAAAATTTTTCAAGTTATTCTCTCTTTAACACATTTTATGGTCATAAGTCTTGAGCTGGTTTTATTAGATCCAAACTCACCGAGAGCAATAGAGTTCTGGACGTTTCAAACAAGAAATGCAATATTAATCCCCATTGCCCAGTTCACTAGAAACATCTTCGATATTCATTTTCACCCTCAGTGGGGTTGTCTCGTGTCCTCGTGCTCTAATTATAAAATAATGTATGTTTAACATTACTTGCATGCTTTAAATTATAAAATGTCCTTAAAATTCATTAATTTTAGAAAAAAATTATTTTCTTAATGTTGAAAATACAGTGAATTCTTTTACATTCTTTTTCCTTGTTTTCCTTGCAGTTTTTCTTTCTTTCTTTTTTGATGGGTAAGATTCATAAAATAAATATATATATTAATTTTAAAAAAAGGTGTGAATAATTACTTTTTTCAATATATAGTGTTCATGAATTTAAAATTTGTATTATGTGGCTTATATAAAATATATTAAATGATGAACCTCTACATAACGAATTTTCCATGTAACGAACTTTTTCCGGGATTTAGCGACTACGTTATATAGAGGTCCGACTGTATATATATCTTGTTCAAATTTTGAATCGTTAATAAAGTACTTTTTATTCATCCACTAAAGTTAAAAATACATTTTTTTTAAACTTGTAGTGGATGACACATGATGTTAATACTGTTTTTCAAATAATTATTAATTAATTAAATTCTATTTTTAAGTTTTAAACTTATTCTGCGTTATTTCTGACGAAGTTTGATTTATCTGCAACAGATGGTGCCAGTAAGTTTTTCAAACAAAATAGGAATTGTGACTTTAAATTTTCTTTTATATTACTTGTTATTAATTATTAAACAGGAAAAACATAATTTTTACGAACAAGAAATGCTGGATAGCATTATATAGTTTTGAGTAATCGTTTTCTCTGAGCAACGAAACTCTCCTCGTCAGTATTCCATGAAGCGATTAAATCTAAATTTTATCTATCAATCCTAAAATTTGGCTGCAAAGCTATATCAACTCGTATTCTTAAACACGCTGTTTAGAGAAACCGATACACGTTAGATTTGTGGATGCTGAAAGTTTTCCCGTCGACAATTAGTGGAGGTTTGGAAAGAGTAAGGTGCCAGCCTCGGGTGTCAACCTCTCATCACTTGACTATAACTCAAATTACGAGGTCCATCAAGGACAGCCTTTTGTGTTTTTTTTTGAATGAGACAATATTAAGCAATTAATCATTATTTTCCGATTTGCTAATGTGGCCGCGGTAGCCGAGTGGTATCGGATCGGCTGTTTTTTGTTACGGGTTCGAGACCAGTACCACTAAAGACCCGCTGTGCAGAGCAGCGATACACGCCTAAACTGGCCTGAGAGCTGAAATGTCCTCCCGTTGGTGGGGTGTGGTAGTTAGGAGAGGTGCCAGCTGCCCGGGTCTCACCACGTCACTTGACCATGGTTCAAATGCGCGTGGTCCGTCACCAAAAGCCCGTAAGTAGCTGAATAGTGCGACGTTAATATCTCACTCACTCACCCGATTTACGTATGTTTTTGTTACAACTATTCGCTCGTAGCCTTGGGGTAGTGTCGTACGTCCTTATCGTAATATATTAAATTAACGTAAGTTGATTTAATTACTTTTTACAAAAAATTTAAAGAAAATTATCGAAGTTTCGGCAGGAAGAAAGAAAATAATTTTCTTACGGATGAATTAGCGAGATGAAGAGCCGGAAAACTTGTTAAACACGGAATATAATGTTGCAAAATACGTCTTCAAACAGCTAACGTGGAAAATGTTAAAATATATCACCTCACACAACTTTTGGTGTGAAATGGGAGACAATATCGTGGCTAAAGAAGAGTGTGACATTGAAGGCAAGAGATGAAAAAGAACTACTTTCGAGTTCCATGAAATTTTTTAACATTGCACTGAAAAATAAAAGCAGCCGCATAGTATCTCTGAGTACAACTACTGCTGTGATTCCAAGAGAAAATAATTAGTGCGATTACTGCGTCCAGAATGGTCGACCTAGAGTGCCCTTACATTTTATGTCACTCATCAAATCCATTTAGTAATACACCTTTACTGATAAATTTTACTCATTTAGGGGATGTTATCAAATCAAGAGTGAATTATTTTTAATCAAAATTATTTTGAAAATTTACCTCTCGAATTTTGTTTGCGATCATTTTTTAAATTTAAATTATTAACTCTGTATTCAAAAAAAAGAAAAACAAGAATAGTAATTTATTTTCCTTAAAATTCTATTCTTATTTGAGGGAATAAACTTTAACCTACAATAATGATTTTCGGAATAGAATATTTTTTTTATTATAACTTTTGTCTGCGTTTATTTGCATTAATAAAAAATACGGTAAATGTAATATTCTGCACTTAAGAAAATTAAACTTGAGTTCTTTTTCTTCTTTCGCCTTTTAAATAAAAACAAATATTTAAAAGATTTTTCTTTTTCCTTGAATGAATTTTCTTTTTCAGACCTCGTTTGCTTGAATTCTCACAAGAATTCCTGTTACCTTTGATACCCATTCTAGTTTTTCTTACTAGTTATAAATATTGACTCACAACTTGTTTACTCTTTGATTTCCTCAATATAGCTTATTTTCAATTAGAAAATAAAACTCAATCCCTATTTTTTACCGTTATTTCTATAATGAGCTTTAAAATGGAAAACAAAAATTATGTTCTGAATCAAATACTTTTGAGAACATTTTGATACTATCGGGAAAAATAAATTGACAGAATTTGATGAGGATATTTTCATCAAAGGAAATGAAAGTACAAGGTTAAATACCTGCTGAATACAGATAGCAATATCGACCAAAACTTTCTATACCAGTATTCGGTATTTTTAGATATTATTAATACCGAGATACCATTTTTAATACCGATATAAATTTTTGAAAGAAAGAAAACACAGGCGTTTACTTGTTTTATTTGTCAGTTTTTATTAGAGAGTGAAAATATCGCAAAAAAATCATATTTGTAACTTATACGAGGACTTGGGCATTTGTCATGGCAACTATTTTTTTCTTGTAGATATGTGAACAAATCACAAACGTATATGTGTCGAGACAGTTCTGCAGGCATAATGTGCAGAACAACAGATGGTTCTGGTGATAACTGATAGTAGCGCAGCGAGGGCTGTGAAATCAATCAGTTAGTGAGTGTGTTTTGAGATGGAAGTAACCCGCAATTTGAGAGCAGTCCGCTTACATCAAAATAGCCGTTCTGCGATAGAGAAATGTGATGGAATGTTGCAGTGAGTTAGTTGCCCTTGGTAATAACAATGCCCTACCATACCGTACAGTAGCGGTGGGTAGGAAAGTTTTCACTATGTGGAAAAGTTCAGTGTGTGGAAAAAATTTAGCAACCATCGTACTCTCTTCGACATTTCAATCTCTGCAGACTTGATCTTATTCCCAAGTTAAGGAACCAATACGTGGTGGGCGGTTTGCAACACGAAAGGTCATTGCTAATGCTGTACGCCAACAGATGGCCCGATTAAGACATGATGCGGCAATTGCTGCCCAGAGGCTATCGGTATTCAATGCATTTCACATTGCTGGCAGTGTGTGGTGACAGTAGACTACATTGAGAGCTTTAGCACAGTTTGGCATGTCAGCTTTTTATGTGTACTGTGTTGTCATTCCGTTTAGCACCGTGAAGGCCATATTGCCCTGTATACTACCGTTATAAAAATTGAAGGTGTTACGATCTCGAAATGCTATTCATTGTGCTCAGATATAGTTAACTTACCCAGCATTTCCTTTCGTCCTTTAAGCAGCAATTATATTTTGCAACCGATCCTGGTATCTTCAAGAAAAAAAAAATAGTTGCCATGACTTTTTTGCCCTCAACCCTCGTACGCATTATGACGAACTACCATAAAGTCACAAAAATTAAGTAACATCTCATTTATTTGGGCCACAAAAAAGTGTAAATATTACTATTTATAGTCTGTGGTACTATTACAAATTTTGAAATGTCTGGTCTTAAAACAGTAGTGCATCAAGCTGTACTGTAAGCATGGAACGCAATTTTTATTTTAAAAGAAATTGCCAGCTGACGAAAACTCTCATTAGGCATTGATGTGGCCAGATTTGTTCTGTTTAGATTTCGCCCCTGAAACGGCTTGGAATTTTATACGAGTCTTCCTGAACGGATGTGGTGAAATTCCTTTTGGTGGGGGTCTCAAAAAAAAAAGTTCCCGCGTTAAAGGATTCACTAAACCCATAAATTTTTGAGGTGGTGTAACACTGCGCCGGCCTCTGGACCAATCAGAGAAATTATACTGGACAAGACAAAGAGTCCAGTTCTAGGATTTTTGGTGACGAGGTACTGAATAAAAACGGCACGCACCCGAATTTAGACAGAGAGAGCGTATTCCAGAGCTACAGAAGAACCGTACTCGAGATTCCGGGTCAACCATGTCCATCCCCCAGCACCCTCCCTTCAAGCTAAGTTAATTATTTTGATCTTCTTGTTGTAAAAGTAAATTTCTATATGAAAGTGCTTAAAATAAATTTATTTTAAAACGGCAAAAATTCGTTCTGTTAAATTGTTGATTTTTTGTTTTTTATTTTTACTGTTAATTTAGTAACATTCTAGTGGTTTATTTAACTACTTTCGTAGTTCTAGAAGCGACATGAAATTTGGCGGGTCCACAATTTAGGGAAAATGAAGAATGTAAAATAGCGTCGCATCATTTGGTGTCTTGACCAGGATCGAAATTTTTTTTCTTTGCACTACTTGTGCCGTGAGCAGGAGATTTTCTTTTTCATTTGCACCATTTAGTGCCCATCTATGTTTTCTCCCTAATTTAGATGATTTTGGGCCACTCAGTTTTTTTTTTAATTATGGGTTCATTTAGAAAAGAGCCTCTATCAAATTTTGTTTATCTATGGTGATACATATATTTATCTATTTAAGTGTATGAATTATATTGATAATGTGTCTTGTCAAATTTATTTTTTTTACCCTGATTCGTTTTTATTGATATATGCCACAACTTTTTTTTATATTGTACTGTTATCTTTAGAGGAATAATACAAGTTTTTTTTTTTTTTTTTTAAGGTTCAGTGGGTTGTTATGTATTTTTTTATTATGCCTTTGCAGTATATGTATGTATTCATTATCTTGACTGATCTACCCATGATCTCAATTTTTTTATGCGTTGATATGTTTGTATTGTGGATTTTAGTGTGCTCGACTTTTTTTTCCTTTTAATTAATTTGAGTGTATATTGTCATATGGAGTGCGTATTTCGTTGGTAGTTAACAATTTTTTTTGGTCCGAGTGTTTGAAGTGGTTCAGTTAATTGATTATGCCATTCGTTCTCGTAATAAAAATTTCTTGGTGTTGCTGTTGTTTCAAATTGTAGTCGATAAAGTGTTGTTAAATTTTTAGAAGAGAAAGTGGAAAGGAATTGGCCGGATTGTCATTAGTGTAGAAAAGTAGATTTTGAGTGACTTAAGTGTTATGAAGATGTTAGTTCCGATAGTTGGTTAGATGTTTTGCCCTGCTTAAATTTAGAGAAATTAATTGTGTTAGATTTTGATAGCAATTGATAAGGTGTTCATGACTGTAGTACTTGGAATCTGAGATATTGAAGCGATAAGTTGGTAGTTTTTGATAATAATTTGGTTAGAAGTTCATTTTGTGCAGTATTTGAATTTAGAGAATTAAAGTGTAAGGAAGAGGTTATGTTTTTTGATGGAAATAGTTGAAGTGTTAATTATGTTTGTTCTTTAGAATTGAATTTTTTTTTTTTTCTCTGAGATGTTAAGGTTTGTCAATTTTTATTGGGAATCTGTTGTTTGTTGAGATGGGATTTTAATTGTTGGAGCGATATGTTGTGTTTGGGAACAAGTATTGTTTGCAGCGATTTTTTTTCTGTGGACATAAAGATGTACAGAGCATTGGACTTGTAAATGCGCTTGATTTTTGTTGTAATTTTTATCTCTCTCCTTTGTTTCTGTTAAAATTTTGATTTTTGAGTTGTCATGCAAATTAATTTTTGGGTTATTTTGTTGCTTGACGTTTTGTGTGTGGTTTGAAATCTTGGTGGTGCTTGGGCGATAGGGGAGGACGTCCTTCCCCGTGCTAGTCGCTGTCCATGTCATTTTGCGCACCTCCTCGAACATTTTCATCTGCACCCCACCCCACGGGGCCACGAGAGAAAATTTTGGTGTTGGTTCTCTCCGCGCATTAGGAATTTTCTCCTCGCGTTCCCTTTGCGTTCGCAGGCGAGATCAGAAATTCAGCCTCTCTTTTTCTCTAGGGTCGCCGTCCCCCCTTTTATGTTTGTTACTTTTTCACTCGTAGCTACTCGGATGCTAATTTTTGTTTTTTTTTTCTCGACGCAATTGCCTTTCTTTCGTAATATTTTGTATTGTTGAATTTTTTGAAATCTTTATCTTTACATCATGATTAAATGCAACATAGTTATTTATATTGCATTTTTCAATTTGTATGAAAACTTAGCAAACTTTTACTTAGCTTTCGTTTTTATGCATAATGTGGGTGCGTCCAGGTTCAACGGACTTTATGGCCGGCAAAGTTGTGTTCTTGCGCGGACTGTTGAGTCCATTTGACAGTGACAATCCATAGCGGATAATTTTCAAAGTGCTGCAGTCAGCTTTAAAAGCACGGACACGCCATTTCTCGTGGCCTTTTCCCTTAATTCATATATTTCCAGAAGTACCAACCCGTCTGGAAAGAAAACTCCATGATCGGGGTCCAACCTCCATCCATTCCCCTTCCACTCAGATAAATATCGCCTTTTGTATTTTTTTTTTTAACTTTGTTTTCAGTATGTTTGTTAATAAATACAATTGTTTACCACTATACGATCAGACTGGTAATTTAGTGTAAAGTTCATTTTGTCAATAGAAGAAGATTATAGTGTTTCTCATTTTTAACTATAGTAATGATGCGATGAATTAGGAAACTGGGTTCAAAATTTTAGAATTAAATAAGTTAAAATAGTCACATCAGCATCTAATCTAGTTGGTAGTACTCGTTAGCAATGCAGAATGTACTTTTTCCAAGTCCCTCTAAATCCCTCACTTTCAAATTAATCAATTTCGTCGGATAGTTTTGGATATCACTGATTTATGTAATGTGTTTTTGGCTTGTTGAAGATTTTTTATTTATCGCAAACTCTATTTTGTTCCAGAGACAATTCCTTCTCAATATCGACATTAGTGTCATCATCTTTTTGCTAAATGTACCGTATTCTTCTGAATGTGGATAGGTTTTTAAATGGGTAAAAATTTTAAGAAAATTTACTATAAACTTGATCAAATTTGAATTGGTTCATCTTTTTTTTCTTTTTTTCATTTTCTTAAAATCATTATAAGTATGTAATGCATTATAAAATATTCATTAGAGTTATGTTGTGATTCCTGAACATATAATGTGTGGAGACTGTTTAAAAAAATTCTACTAAGTATCAAAAAACCGTTGCTAAACTTGTAAATACCGGTATTACAAAATTGTAGAAATGGATCAAAATAACTGTATTCACTATCCCGGTATACCGGTATTGCAATCTCTACTGCGGAACTATGTTTAACATTTACAACAAAATTGCTAGAGCTAAGCAAGCTTAATTTATAGTATAGTATTGTTATTAATGTTCACTGATTTGCATTAAATATAATGATGTTTGATGTTCCATGCATTGCACAACTTTTTAGTAGAATTATGTTTTTTCCAGAAAATGCTGGACTTTACTCTTCGATTATTTTTTGCGGTTATAATAATAACAACACGAATTTAAAATTTTAAGTCCTATTATAGCAAAAAGGCCTTTAAAATAGAGACGCGCATTGAAAAATACAAAATATTATCAATTAGAATACTATTATTTTGATATTTTTTTAGATGATCCGTACATCTAATGCAATTGGAATTTGAGGGAAAAGGCTTTTGTAAATTAAATAATTTCAATACAAAGAAAAAATGAAGTGATGTAAATATCTATCTCTTATTTTATTAAGATAACAATTGACATTATTATCTTCCACATCAGCTTTTTAAAATCTTGCTTTTTCTATTAGATGTGAGCTACAAAAGAATTTTTTAAAATTAAATTTTATAACATAAAATAAACTAAACCCAGTGGCACAAACAGCCCATGAGGTCCGACGTCATTGTTCGCATCTCAGTTTTCATGCCCTTTGGCGTTGAGATGCATTAGCAGACGTTCCGGTCAAGTGGTCAGTCGGACATGAAACTCCCAGTGATTAGTTCCAAGCTAAAGCTTGGTACTCATTTATCGACCCGCTGAAGGGTTTATGATATATTATTTTTTAATTTTTTTAAAATATTTGCTATTAAGTAAGTGTATAAAATTTAATTTTATTACTTGAAGCTGTAACATATATATAGTGTATATATATATATATATATATATATATATATATATATATATATATATATATATATATATATATATATATATTAATAAGAAGTATTAATTTGATAATTATTAAAAGTCTGTATAAATTTCACTGGAATAAAATTGTATTATGTAAAAGCAAATTTCAAATTATGTGCTAAGTAGTTCTAAACTATGTTTTAAAAATGTGCGTGTTTATGTAATTAAAAACATTTATAAGAAAAATTATTTCAATAATGTCCAAATAGTTCACATGTATTTTGCAACAAGCTAAGCCGTGAACTTTTTAAAATTTTTTATTTCATAGCTATGAAAATGATAAATGTAAAATTCAATTTATTTTATTCAGAAAATACACAAATTCTCAAAATGCACAAAACTATTTAAGAAATTAAAGTAGAATAAGGCTGTGTTTACACAGATTCTAAATTTTGTTTTTATATTTAATGAATTATTTAATGAAATATGACGGCTTAAAGTTTTTGTGTTAAAAAAAAATAGTTAAAAATAATATTTATTATATAAATTTGGTTAATCTTTTAGCAAAATGTACCGTTATAAATTGATATATAGATATAAATTTAAATTTTATTTATAAAAACCCCTGTAAATATAAATTGTATTACCCATATTATATAAAAAATTAAGAAACCAGCTTTAAATAACTGTTTGTTATTTAATTTCCTACCTTGTCCAAACTATCTCTCACTGGTACCACACCAGTTACCATTTTAATTTGTACAAACACTCATTCCTGCAGCCTTTCCTTTAGGTAGATAACTAAAAAAAAGGAACAATATACATAAAGTGAACTTATCGTGATATTCGAAATAAAATGTTTTAAAATTAATGAGCAAATATTCTTTGATAATCACAAAGGAATACACTAATTTTAACAATATCATCTTAAAAGAAATACAAGGAATATAAAATGAGTCAGATAAAAATGATTCAATAATCGTATTATTAGGCAATCAAATTATCACATTATTGGACAAATCAATTAATAATAATTATTGAAAATTATATATTTATATTAAAAAATTTACGATTTTTCTGATTTAGTACAAAAAGATACATTGTAGACACTAATGCAAAGAATGGGAACGGTCAAAACTCGCATTTGTGTTTTTTCTTGATTCCCTACAATGTAACATCAGAAAAAGGTCTCAGAAAGGGAAAATAACTAGTTATATAGTGATATACCTTCATTTTAGATGTTCAAATTCTCACCGTCAGCTATAAGGTGCATTTGGATCTTTGTTTGAATGTCCCGTTGCACATGTTTGAGCATAGAGCGTGGCTTGTTGACCCAAGCATCCATAATGCCTTCACTAAAATATTACAATATTTGTGGAAGGGTCGCAACGTCTACTTCTTCAGGTGTCCCCACAGGAGAGTCAGTGGAGTCAATCAGGCGAATGTGGAGGATAAACTTCGGCACCACCATACCCAATTATTTGACCAACATGACGTCATGACAAGACACAAAGATGTCTGTCTCCATTAAAGCGGTGCGTCACTAAGGAATACGGGAATCAAAATAGAATATACCGGTGTCGAAGATTGGCCTCCACGTTCGCCTGCCCTAACTTCACTGGACTTTCACTTGTGGAGATACCTGAAGCAGCAGGTATATGCGACTCCTCCACAAACATTGCCGGACCTCAGATGACGCATTACGAATGCTTATGTCAATGTGTCACGCTGTGTGCTCCAACGTGACATTCAAACGAGGATTAAAATGTGCATTGCAACTGGCGGTGAGAAATTTGAACATCTTAAAAATAAAGGTACGTGTACATATCTATAACTACTTGTTGTTTCTTTCTCAGATTTTATTTTTCGCAACACAATGGAGGAAATCATGAAAAAAAACAAATTCGGGGTTTAACCGTTCTTTTCTTTGCATTAATGCCTACAAGGTGTTTTTCCGAACTAAATCTCGATGATGCTGTTTAACTTTGTAAATAACTTTTTTTCCCTATCTCGTTCCATTTTTCCAGATAGGAATCCTAACTCCAGAGTTTTAGAGCAGGTGACACCGTAGGTGGTTTATTCAGTAGAACATGTTTACTTTACTATAACTAGATACCGCTTTTATGAATATAGCAGCAGCTGTTTTAAAGTTAAGAAGTGGCAAAGGACTTTAGTGGGAATAATGTACATATGTATCATGACCCCTCAAGAGAACTTTTTTTTTATCCGATGAGAAACTATGCGATACTTAATTCTCTTTATTTACTTTTTCTTAATGGAAACGCATTTTTTAACTGAAAAACTTAGCTCTTAAAAAATCTTTTGCCACTTCGTCAAATTTTCGTTTTGTGAGCTAACGCAATATTGCGTCAAACATCAAATCCACTTGTGAGTGTATATGTAGGATTTCCCCTTTGAAACATTTTGTTAAAGGTTGAGTCATATCCTTTTCAGAGGACCATAAATCTCAATTTTATTTATTACTGCATTCCGAAGCAGCTCCATATAGTGAGCTTTCGTAGCTCCGGCCTGAATAATTTTTCGGCAGAGGCCTACTAACCACTGCTTGTTCAAAACATCACGTCTTTACCGCATTTTCGCGCCCTGCACGGCACCACCAGTCTAACGTCCAAGAATGAAAGGTTTATTTCCCCGTCTTCTAAAGGTATAACTCAACTTTCAATTAACCTAATTTCTGCATGTCTCTTTCCCTTTGTAAATATTCCCTTTGTAAATTTTCCCTTTAACTTGAAACAAATTCTTTTTACTTAAATGAAGTATATGTGTTTAAATGACTTTGATTCAATTAATTCATCACTCACCCTTAAATACTTACCCCTAGACAAACCACCTCGCCAATCTACAATCCCGCCTTCTGAAGAGTCGATTTTTATTCGAAGATTTATTCGGACTCCATAGAAATAATTGGGGGATCACCTGGGATTTAATTTCGAAAATCTTCTCTAAATAATAAGTTGATAACCTTCTAACTCTCTTCTTTTTTTAAAAAAACATTTTTTTGGCTGCAAGCCTAATTTACAAGCGGACTGAATCGAAAATGCGGATTGCCTCTCATAACATACTAACATTTAGGTGTATAAAACGACTCCCGAAGTCAACTCAAATCTTACAAGATCGCTCGCCAGAAACCACGTTATTTTCTGCCGCGTACAACAACTACAAGAGTTTTACAAGTCCAGTGAACACATCCAGGAGCCTTTGAAGTTTGTTTTTCAAGTAATTAATCACACGTCGTCAACTGTATCAGGTGTGTACTGTTTTTTTATTTCGTTTTCCTTGCAACAGGAAAAAAAAAAGGGAATCTTCAGAAAAGAATACGTGAGGAAGTGTTAATTACTTATAAAAAATTGTTGTAGTCGATTTCATGAAGTAATTCATATTTTTAAATATCATGAGTGTTTTTCTGAAATAAAATTTTTCTATTTGTGTATAGAAATCGTATCAATTAAAATTTTCTACAGTATATCTTTTAAAATATTAAGAAAGTCGTATGTAATATTCAAGTTTTTATCTCATTTAATAAGGAATTGCATTTCATATGAAAAAGGTTTCGGTTCTTCAGTTACGTCATCGACCTTGAACGGCGTCAACTAGCTAACTCTGAGAGATTAATGTTTTCCATACCCCCCTAAACATTTGGCAATTTCGATTACTCATAGTGTAACATTTCTTTTTCCCGCAGCTGTTTAGTAATTAATTATTTTTTTATGAGTATTCGAGAAATATATTTTGAAAGTATATGCCATGTTTTTAGAATTGATGAAAGATCATGTATAATCTTATATTAATGGTGTATTTTATCATTCAATATATAAGTATTTTGAGTTCATTTTTGACAGAATTATTATGCTTTCTATTGAATCATGTGTTTATCCTTAGAATGTTCTGTAGAGATCCTAAAAAGATTTTATTTTTATTGGTTTAATAAAAAATATATATGAGATTTTTCTTAAGTAACTAACTTCTAATTGTTTGCTTTTTCAGAAAGAACTTTAAATGATTAAATTTTCATATCACAATAAATTTAATCACTGTTTTCTAAACAGATTTATATTAATTTATATATTTTTTTCTTTCAAATTCTTTTTGCATTTGTTATAACGAAATGAGAACTGATATATCAAATGGTTTTAAAAAGGGTTTTGTTTTTAGATGAAATTAATGATTTGACTACTTTAAATTAAGCATTACGTATTTTACAGCTCACAATGTTGTCTTTTACGCGTTACTGGTTTAAAATATTTCTAAATGAATAGAATTTGAATATTTCAATGTATATTTAGTGTATTTTGATGCAATATCATTTTAATCCTGAGAATTTTTGTAAATGCAAACGAGAATTTAAGTAAATAGCAACATCATTGTTTTTTTTGAACGCGTAACAATTTTGTTTATTCCTTTTGGTTACTATCTAAACTTATTAAATTTAAATTTTAAAATGGCGTATCTTGGCAAAGGTCGACGCGAAGATTTATTTGTCTTAGCCACGGAATTAAATTTAAATTCGATAAATCTATGACCATCGCCTCACTCAAAGATCTAGTTATTAGTAGTGAAAATTATGACGAAGAACTGACCAAAAACATACATTCAACGATTGTTGAGGATCGCAAAGTCAGAGAAGAAAATTTACGCATTGAAGAGCAAAAGAAAAATTACGCATTGAAGAACGAGAAGAAAAATTACGCTTCGAACAATTGAGGTTAGATGAGCAAAACGCAAATATGAGTTTGAGTTGGAAAAAGTTAAGAATCCAAACACAATCCAAGTTAGCGCTGATACATCCAAAGAAAGTGATACTAAATTTCTCGTCAAAGAAATTTCAAAGTTTATACATCGTTTTGATTTGAAAGAAGACATCAGTCTTTATCTAAAATTATTTGAACGTCAAGCGCAGAGATTAAATATTGATCACGAAAACTGGGTTTCTCATCTGTTAGGCTTTTACCGACGGAAGTATCTCACATCATAGCGAGAGAGCCTGACGATAAAGCTAACTTACGCGCGAACACGTTAAAGATTTACTGCTAAAACGCTTTAAACTAACTCCAGAAAAGTTTCGACAACTATTTGTCACTCACCAAAAAGCAGCTGAAAGAACATGGATTGATTTTTACCATGAGTTGAACACCTACTTCAACGGATGGATAGATGGATTGAAGATAGATACTTTCAAAAAGTTATCAGATCTAATCATAACAGATCAACTCAAACGAAAAACTCCTTTTGAATTTAAAGAATATTATCTTGATGAATGGGCAAATATGAACTCCCCTGTTCAATTAGCAGAAAAACTAGAAGAATTCGAAGAATTTAAAAGGACTCTGAAACAAAAATCTAGCAGTCCATTTGTGAAGAAACAAGAATACAAATTCACAGAAAGAATCACAGGTATGAAGCACCAGGAAAATTCGAGTATAACAGAAAAGATAAGAAGTTTCCAGCGTCAACGAATTGCAACAAACATTACGAAGCCCCTGTTACCAAGTACGAATCTATTCAAAGATATCAAGACAGCGCGCAGAAAGGGTATTACAAAAAAATTACGAGAAACACTCAAATCACAATGCTTCCAAGCATGCTCAAACAAACTATTCAAAATCGCAGAAATTCAAAGAACCTCCAAAAGAAACTTGCACACTCATCGTTAAGAAAAGTTTACGTACTAAAGAGATATTTTTGGAAAGGTGAAAATCACGGCGCTCATAGACAGTGGTAGTACCGTAAGTTTGCTACGAGAAAATACGAGCAGAAGAATAATGGATCCAACAAATTATCGAAGAACCAGATGCTTCTTATAGGTATTGGTGAAGCACAAGTGACAACTATCGGTTCATTTGAACAAGAGTTCAAAATAGATGATGAAAATTACTCGTTAACTTGGCATGTTGTACCGACTGATAAATTAGAATTCGAAGCAGTTATTGGATCAGATCTTTTTGGGAACAAGCATCGATAAGTTTTACTAAAGAAGGAGTTAAATTCAACAAATATGAGAATCATGCACAGCTTATACAAATATCTGCTGAAAATCTTCAAGAAGAACTAGACCTACGTCATGTTGAAAATCGTCAAATCAAGAAGGAACTTGAAAAAGTTAATTCAAGACTACAAGCCAGAAAAAACAGCATCTACCGACGTCACAAGAGAATTATTCTAAAAGACGAAGAACCAGTCTGTCAACACCCTCGTCGACTAACTTTCACAGAAAGACAAGAAGTAAACAAACAGATAGAAGAATGGCTCAACGAAGGCATTATACGTCCGAGTTCTGCGGAATATGCAAGTCCAATCGTAATGGTAAAAAGAAAGATGGATCTTCGAGAATGTGCATTGACTACAGAAAATTGAATCAGAAGCTTGTGAAAGATAAATTTCCGTTACCTATCATCGAAGATGTTTTAGACACTTTGCAAGAAGCAAAGGTATATTCTACATTAGATTTACGCAATGGTTTCTTTCACGTCGATGTTGACGAAGATTGCAGAAAGTATACATCCTTTATCGTCCCAGACGGAAAATTTGAATTCAACAAAGTTCCTTTCGGACTAAGCACAATCCAGGAGTTTTCCAACGCTACGTATCAAGTATATTTAGAGATCTTACTCGGAAAGGAATTGTAATCAGTTATTTAGATGATCTCGTCATTCCAGCGAAAAACGAACAGGAAGGTCTCGAAAAACTTAAAATTATTTTTGAAGTCGCAAAGAAATACGGATTAGAAATTAAGTTCAAGAAGTGCCAATTCTTAAAAAAGAAAATTGAATTTCTAGGTCACATAGTTGAAAGCGGAACTATTAAACCATCTCCCACGAAGACACTAGCTGTCCGAAAGTTTCCAGAACCAACAACAATAAAACAAGTACAAAGTTTTCTTGGTTTAACTGGGTATTTTCGCAAGTACATCAAGGATTATTCAAAGATAGCTAAACCACTTAGCGATTTAACAAGAAAAGAAAACCTTTTTGTTTTTTCGGGACTCAACAAAAAGCATTTGAAAAATTGAAGAAAATCATGTCCGAAGGCCCAATCTTGAACCTTTACAAGTATGGAAGAAAAACAGAACTGCATACAGACGCCTGTAAACAAGGGTACGGCGCAATTTTGTTACAAGAAGCCGAAGATGGAAAGTTACATCCCGTTTACTACATGTCGAAAAAGACAAATACAGCAGAAGAAGAAAAGGACAGCTACGAATTAGAGGTACTAGCAATTATCAACGCATTAAAGAAGTTTCGTGTTTATCTTTTAGGACAACACTTTAAAATAGTAAATGATTGTTCAGCATTTCAGAAGACTATGCAAAAAAAGGATCTAATTACTCGCATAGCCAGATGGGCGCTTCAATTAGAAGAATTCGATTATGAAATAGAACACAGAGCTGAAGTCAATTCTTTAATTGGTTGAGAAATTGTGATTTTATATATATATATATACAAATAGCTATAAAAACCTAAGAATAACTAGTAAAGATAGAGGGAAATATTAGCCTCAGTAGTACTAAAAATTCCTGGCCTTAGGAGCCAAGATTGAAGGTATAAACAAGTTTTATGGTTGGCCAATCTACACCTGTAATTTGCCTATATTGAGCCAAAGAGAAAGGAAATTATAATATTAGGAGAATATTAGACATTACAAATAAAATACACTATACCATTAAAAATATAACGATAAGATAGTAGCCTGCTAGTTTTTACTAGTATATATTTAAAGACAATGCAATAAAGTAGATAGTAAAGTAGTAGTAAGACGTACTTCGTGAGTGTAGCAATATTTTATGTTTCCTCAAATTCAACAAAAGTAAAATCAGTACCGCATAAAAGTAAAATTAGTACATTTTGATTGAATAATATAATAGTGTATATATATATATATATATAGTATATATATATACATTTAAAAAACCATAAATATTGCTATATATATATATTAGGGGGGACCAAAAGTAATGTCGTTTTCGCGCAAGTCAATGCTGATGTTCCATTTATGAGTTCATTGCGTAGTTGAATGTCGTGCCAGAGACATTTCAATGTTAAAGTGACTTGTTTAATTGTAAAAACCTAAACCTTAAATTTTCTTTCCCCATTTTGAGTGAAATGGCTAGCCAAATACCAGAAGAGTTTCATATCCTCCATTGCATGCTTTTGGAATTTCACAAGGGTAGTAATGCAACAATTGCTACCAAAAACATTTGCGATGTTCACCCAGTGCCTTAGATGTTTGTAAATACCAAAAGCGGTTTTCTGTGTTCAGATCCGGTAATTTCGATCTTTTCGAATCACATCGATCAGGAAGACCAAAAACTTTAGACAATGACGTTATTAAGGGCGCAAGTGGAAGCAAATCCGTGTCAGACAATCGAGAAACTGTCAAATGCTCTTAAACAACCTTGGTCGACCATCCAAGAATATTGACAATAGATTGGTAAAACAAACAGAGCAGGTGTTTGGGTTCCGCATAATATGTCTGAAGAAAATAGAGCTAACCGGATCTACGTCATGCAACATATTGCTTCAAAGTTACAATACAGAACCGTTTTTTGATCGCTTGATCATTTCAGATGAAAAAGGGTACTGTATGATAATCCAAAACGCAAAAGACAAAGGTTCTCTCCGAATAAACTGCCACGGACTGCTAAGCCAGGTTTACATACCAAAAAGAGCTTTTGTGTGTTGGGGGGTATTTGTAAAGGAATCGTCCATTTTGAAGTGCTTAAACCTGGAGAAATTGTTAATGCAGACTTTATTGTGAACAATTAGATCGACTAAATCAATCATTATTTGAAAAATATCCAGCGATTATCAATAGAAAAGGCGTTATCTTGCAACACGATAATGCAAGACCGCATTGCTCAAGAAAAACGCTGGCAAAAAATTAATGGATTGGGGTGAGAGGTATTGCTCCATCTACCATACATGCCTGACATTGCGCCAAGGATTTCCATTTATTCCATCCAATGCAACACTTCTAACAAACAAAACATTTCAAAATTTGGATGATATAAAAATTGCCATCTCCAGATATTTTACTGAAAACCCAATTGATTTTTATCGATCCGGCATTAAAAATTTGCACACTATATGGCAAAAGGTTGTGCCAACGACGGTAAATACAACAATGACTAAAAAGTAAAACTTGTAAGAAATTTATTTATTCGAATTTACTGAAAAATTTTCAGCCCCTAATATATATATATATATATATATATATATATATATATATATATATATATATTGAATCACTTTTGTTTTTTCATTATAATAAGAAATTTAGCTTATAATTTTAGCTATTGTAAGTATCTTACTTTTTACTATTTTATTATCTATCATATGTTAAAATTATTGTACTACTGTGGCTAATATTTCCTATCTTAACTATTATACTTAGGCTTTATAGATATTTGTATATATTTATGGATTATATATTTTTATATTTGTGGCTGGAATGCGCCATAATATAGAGGAATTTTATGAATCACTTTTGTTTTTTCATTATAATGAGCATTTCAGCTTATAGTCTTTTTTGATTTCTTAACAGCTTTTAATTTTAGCTGTTGTAAATAATCTTACTTTTTACTATTTTTGTTATCTATTATATGTTAAAATTATTGTACTACTGTGGCTAATATTTCCTATCTTGACAAGTTATACTTAAGTTTTATAGCTATCCGTACATATTTATGGTTTTATATATATATATATATATATATATATATATATATATATATATATATATATTATATATACATATATATACATATATATATATATATATGTATATATACATACATATATATATACAGATATATACATATATATATATGTATATATATGTATATATATACATATATATATGTATATATATACATATATATGTATATGTATATATATATATGTATATATATACATACATATATATATATATATATATATATATATATATATATATATATATATATATATATATATATATATAACGTATTGTATAGTAGCGTTGGCCGGTGTTGGTTTGTTGTCATATCGGGTTTATTGGACATCTTTAGAATTGTGTTTCATCTTTTATTTTGAAGCAAACATAGTGTAATTGGTCAATCACTTTATATTTTACATCTATTTGTTAGAAACACGTAATCAGGCATATATAACAGAAGCGACATCTTGACGGACACAACACAAAAACAAACATAGAAAGCGTTGCAGCAGGCTGATTACATGATGAAGGCAGGTAGGCAAAAGAGAAGAGGGCGTGATCACACAATATTTTGGCTTTTATACCTGCAGTGGTTCTTACGTAGTAGTATATATATATAGTTCTGATTGGATAGAATGGGCTGGATAGGGATTTCGGACTAGCTGATTAAGATTAAGATTACAGTGTTATTTTTAAACTAAAGAATTAAAGTTTGTTTCAATATAATACAAAGAGTTAACAAAAAGGATACTAGAGGGAATTATTACACACACACACACACACACACACACACACACACACACACACACACACACACACACACACACACACACACACACACACACACACACACACACACACACACACACACACACACACACACACACACACACACACACACACACACACACACACACACACACACACACACACACACACACACACACACACACACACACACACACACACACACACACACACACACACACACACACACACACACACACACACACACACACACACACACACACACACACACACACACACACACACATATATATATAGAAGAGAGAGAGAAATATTAATTTAAACTGTATTTATCATAATAAAAAATTAGTTAACGATAAATCTAATATATTTTTAAATTTTAATAACTTTGTTAGTCATTGTATTCAACATGGATGCCCTACTAAATTTCTTTACAATTATATTTCTATTGGTTTTCAATGAAATGACAAAATATAACAAAAATTGCATTTTATGGGTTTTTTTTAAAAATGAACTATACTGTTAATCAATAGTGGGCGCTACATGTTTTATAAAATTAATAATTTTTTAATTTTATATTAGTATCACTGTATATGTTGTTAAGTCCTTTTATTTCCAATACATGTTTTATCAATATTTAAGGTTTCTAAATGTATATATATAGATTTACATTTATTTTATCTTAATTTACTAATTTTACATTTATGCGGTATTGTTAATACTCCCTTTGTATTGGTGGGAAAATTTAACTCAAAATGTTGTGTTCTCGAGGTAAGTTTTATCACATCTTCTTGTTTTTAATACAATGACTTTAACTCTTTTCTAGTAAGTTGTCTATTAAATTTTATCGTTATATATTATTAATTATTATTGGTGTATTTTATTTGGTAATAGTTACATATCTATAACATTTCTTCCTTTTCCTATGTTCCATTGTATAGGGTAATTAATTACAGGTGAAGGTTGACCGGTCACAAAACATTGTTTAAACCTGCAATCTTGGTTCCTAAGGCCAAGAGTTTGCTATTGTACTACTGTGATAATATTTCTGTTTTGACTAGTTATACTTAAGTTAATAACTATGCATATATATATATATATATATATATAGCTTCTGAAATAATAAAACTTCTTTTATAAAGAAAACACCGAACTACAGTTTTTGTTTCTAAATGAGCACCTATACATTCTTGATTAATTTCCACTTTACGTTATTAGGTGATTGTAAATCTTTTTTCAAAGAAACGTGTATATACCATATAACATTTCTTGCTCACATTAGCATTCTAATTTACACGAATAAAATTCTTAATTTAAGCAAAAATGGAAAAGATATGTATTAGTTTTTTAAATGAAATGAATGCATAAATGATCAATTTCTACATATTTAAACAACATCTTCCCACTAACTTTTTCAATAACTTATTTATTAATTTATTAATTTATCGGTATCTGTGTATGTTGTATAATTTCCCATACCACTGAACTTAGAGTAAAAGAAAAGAAACAATTTAGAATTTCAAAAAAAAAAATTAATTTATAAATATTTTTTTAAAAATATAACAAAAATCCAAATTTTTTATTCACTTTTATTAAGACAGCTTATAAAAAGTACGTTTCGAGGAAACAAATTAGAAGCTTAAAAGTTATTTTTGATAATTGGATATCAAAGTAAGTAATTAGTAGACTAAAACATTAAAAAATAATTAAAAAGTGTTAAATAACTACTATATGAGAATCGGGAAAAGAAAACGATTAAAGTCACAATACCTCACATCAACTGTTATCTTTCCTTTGTCACAGTCTGGACTGGTGCATTCACCAAAAACTTTCAGATAAAATTTCATCTTTTCGGGAGGATTATTCGTGTTATATCGAAGAGAAGTCTAAAGAAATTCATTCATGAGTCATAATTACGTAATAAAAACATATAAAAAATGCTAAATTACGTACCTTTATTAGAATAGCATAATTGCTGGAGTTATAATGACGTGAGCGGATATAAACTTTATTGTACTCAAAATAGTTTTTATTGTAATTTTTATTTAGTAAATCACAAGGAATTAAAGCTCAGAGTAATATTTAACTAAAAAGGATATTCACACACAGTTGAAAATATTTTTAAATTGATCTCATCTAAAACTGACAACTAACTTGAATGAAATATACATACATACAAATTGATAAGTATAAGAATATGGGAATGTAAATATATTAAATTTGAAATCACTATATATAATAAATAAGCTTGGATGCAATTTATAATTTGAAAAAGTATTTAATACTAAGATTTCTCTTGTTCTTATATTGTCATGGTTGCTAGTAATTGTTATTCATAATGAATCTTTAATATATATATTATAAAATTTCGAAATAAAATACTCGATTTTCAGGAATTTCAACTATAACGTGTTTAATTTAGCTATGGTATATATTATTATTACTTTTCGATTGATTAGATAAATATTTTGCTCGTTGAGATTACACGTTGTAGTATAAAGAACTCCCTAACTTAAAACGTGGCGGAAGAACGATTTATAATTAAAAGATAAAATTAGACTCTGTATGTTTAAGAAGCAATCTAAAAAATTGAAATATGGTGATTTTCAGAATTCATTTATAGTTTAAGGTATGACTACGTTGGGAACCGTGGTTTTAAAAATGCGCATAAATGGATAATTTTCATGATATTTAGTGCCACTTTGATAAGAATACATGAATAAAAGTCTTTTAAGGACATTTTGACAAAAAAAATATTTAAATACAGTATTTCGGCAAAAAATTAACTTAGAATAACTTTTTTTCAAAATGTTCTCCTTTTGTGAAAAATGCCTCTATTATAATAATATTTTGCCTGTATATAGCTCAAACCATTGTACAGAAGCTCAACTATGATTTTTGAAAAATTCACATTATTTTCAGAGTTACAGCCATCTGAAATAATTATCGGCGTTTTTTTCATACAATTTCTCCCCTCTGTTGTCGCAAAACATGGATAAACCCACTTCTAAGTTATATATTTTAAAAATTATAGTTGAACCTCTGTACAGAGGTCTGAGCTATATATAGGCAAAATATTATTATAATAGAAGCATTTTTCACAAAAGGAGAATATTTTGAAAATGGGTCATCCTATGTTCATCTTTTGTCAAAATATTGTACTTAAATAAATTTTTATTATAATACACTATTTTTAAAACGATTTTATGTACAATTTCTAATCTAAGTGACACTAAATATCATAAATATTATCCATTTATACGCTTTCACAAAATCACGGTTCCGAACGTAGTCGGATACCTTAAGAGAATAGTTGAGACACTGTAGCCCATGACGTGCTGTAGGTAAAGGGACTCGAATTGAACTTCTCTGCTACCATATCCAATCAATACCAATTTTTTCTGCAATGTTTTCATGGACACGACTGCCATGTGTTAACATTGATTACTGCTGTTATTTGACGCCGTTCTCTGCCGCTGAAAAAACCTCCGTGTAGACGGCACTGATGAACGATAAATTTGTCGAAGCTTAATGTGCCACCATTAATGGGATAGTTAGGTTAGAGGGTGCAAGCTCAGATGTCGTTCTCATCACTTGACCGAAGCTCAAAATTACGAGGTCCGTCTCCAATAGCCCTTGCGTTGTTCATAGTGCGACATCAATATAACTCTCATTCATTCTCTCATTGACGTAGTTTTGCTTGTTTTGTAGAGCTGATACTCTACGTAGACTTCCGGTTTCAGTCAAGAAAAGTAGGTAACTGAAGACAATCCATGATGAATATAATGTCTGAAATTAAATATTCTCAGCACACTTTGTGACGGATCTTTACGCGATCTTCACACTGATCCTCTTGGAGAATCTTTGCGCTAGCATTCGCGTTTAATTCACAGCCATCCCTCTCAAGAAGGAACCTTGATATATAGATTAGTTCGACTATATAAAGTCAGAGTTTTGTAACTGTATGAAGAAGGAGCTGAGAAGCTCTGTTCATTCACCACTCCTGTGAAATAGAATAAAATTAATTTTTAACTTATAAGATTAAGAGTGGGGTTTGTTACAGTATTGAATTAGTGATTGGGGGTTAGTAATTTTCAATAGATTAGATTGAGTTAAATTAATTACTTGCGCTGGTTTGATTTATGTTTACTGCTTTCTCTCTACTACTCTTTTGACATTCACTGAGAGATTAAACTGCTGTTGATTAGTATGTTTGAGCAAAATAAATAATTGTTATAATGGAAGTTTCTGTTTCTGCTTTTATTCCTCCCACCCCTTAGGTAGGCAAGACGGTGAGGTAGAAACTTCAGGGATAAGTCGCTCACAATTTTTAACGCTATGGATCGATGAAGGATGAATTCCTTTAAGATTTACAGAGTGAAATATTTCCTACGTTTAGCTCCAACTAGCATTCCGAACTCAATATTTAAATTACCATCAGGAAACCACAACCCTGGTAGAAAACGCTTTTGCAGAAATGATTTCAATACAAATGATAAATTTTTCAATGCACTGTCCACCTATACATTTACTACGAATTCTTATGTTATCTGGATAATTTTGATAGTTCAGTGCACACATTCACTCATCCAACCATTTTATATGCTTGAAAGACTTGCTTTAAAAGTAAGATTTGAAAAAGTTTTTTCGGCAAAATATATTCCTTAACAAACAAACAAATCGAATATTTTCAAGCTAAATAAATAGATTTGGGGTTAGCAATTAAGGAAATTTATGTACTTTGAATATTTAATTTGCATTGTTAACATCGATTAATTTGTATTTATTTATCAATTCGACAACTGAATAATTTTTCTTATCTTATAGTTTCAGTTTAAAACGACACAGCAATTTTTATATCCATTCGTAATTTTCATGCATGTATTATTCCTTAACAAAATATTGAAAAGAAAAATGTTTTATTCCTTATGAGATTTGACGGTTTACTTGCGTATGCAAATATACGTTATGCGCATAAAAACTGAATGATTATTATAAGTAATAAAGTATGCCTATGGTAAGCGAATACATCAACAAGCTCGTGGCTGGTGATTTTTCAATCAAACCACAATTTCGAATCCCGATTCCACTAAAGACCCATCGTTTATAGGAGCTGACATACGTAAAAATCTGTCAAGTTGCCAAATCCTCACATCGGAGTGTGAGGGACCATTTCGGGTATGTCTTGTTAGACTCTGGCTCTAACTTATTAGGTAGAAAAAAACCAAATAAGATGTTTATTCTCAAGTGATCTTATTCGGCAGGCCAAATGTAAGCTATCCCCTCTTTCATCTTTTAATAGATCTGGATCATAAGAAGGATTAGAAACAACAATTTTGGCGATAGTGGTAAGTTCGGGACCCTCTGGATTCTTCCAGAAATTTGTGGAGAAACCCACTAATTTCACGTTCTATGACGCAAGTGGTTATCTTTCCAGAAATTTCCGCCATATCTATAAATAGAGGTGTGCTCGCCGAAACGGCCAGTCTTGATTAAAACAGCAATTAGTGAGCATTGTTTGGATTAGCGATTATCTCGGCTATGATTGTAAATAATCTTTTGCATACGTGTACTTTAAACACTGATAATTGTGTTTGAGTGCTGTTGAAGGTGTGAAGACCTTCTGAGATTTATTCTGTGAGTATTGCTGCTGAATCCTGTAATTTAAGGATTGGATTTTCGCACGTCAATAAATTCTCATCACTCTTTAAGAACTGTTTTGAACTTTGTGACTGATTTGTATAAAATCCTCGAACACCGATCAACGTAACCATATATTTCGATGGAATCCATGACATCCATGATGTCATGACCAACACCTGGCAGCAACCACTGTCTTAAGTACAGTTGAAAAAGTGAACTTACCTGAATAAGCCCACAACCAGATCCCGAAGCTTGAATTTTAAGTTGGCTCGGGACTTGCGAAACCATATTTCGTTGTACTAACAATTTGTTATCTTCGGTAATTTGTACTGTTTCTTGTAATCCTCCACTGATAGAAACAAGGATATTGACAGGTTCTTTAAACACTACACTTGAAAAGTTACTTAGAGCATGCAAAGCTACACATGTATCCTAGTAATATAAAAAAAACATATATTTTGTGTGTGGTTATTGAAAAATATTTTACTAAATAAAAAGTCTGAATAATATTTGCATATATTATCACACTAAGAAAAGGAAAAATATTCTTTAAATATTATTATGTGGTAGTGTAATTTGTCTTATAAAAGCATTGTATATTATTATCGCCTCATAATTGTTCTCATAATTTATTTTTCTCCTTATTTTATTTTTTTTTATTATAGTGCAATTAATCTCATACTAAGAACAATATGAGATATGTCTCATACTAAGAACAATATGAGACGCTTCAACATCAAATATGCGAGTTTTTTTTTGTTTTGTTTTGTAATAGTTGAAACGGGGGTAGATTAAAAATTAAAGTATTTCTACGGAAAAAAGCTTCTATTCTTGGGGTCACTGAATACAAAATAGTACAGATAATTAATAAGTGCATTCATCATTATTATAATTAAGCAAAATCTAGTATTGTGATACATTTTTTTGATGATCAGATTTTTGATGAAGTAGCATATGAATGTCCTATTGTTGTAGACTGCTTTTACCAAAATAAGTCAAGTTTGTGGAATACATGATTTTAATTACCTTAAAATACGGCGTATTACGCGCAGAAAATAAAACACTCAAAAAATAAGATCGATATATACAGGTGCCCGTTAAACGCTTGGTATAAAAATTACAGCTTCAAAAAAAGAAAGAAAGAAGAGCACAAAAGAAAAAAGATTTCTATATACATAAAAATACTGTTTATTTAAAAGTAATGATACACCTAATCAACTTAAAGGGCTGTAGTTTTAGAAGTATATAATTTTTCAAAATCCCAGGATAACATTTCGAATAAATGACTTCAAAACATAAGAGCATTAAACACGTACATTTAAGGTTCCTTCGTGAAAAAGGGGTGTGCATTATATATACGGTGAATGCATCTAAAAATTAAAAATTGCAGCTTTAAAGTAGAGGTGCACGATATCCCTTTAAGACCAAATGCGCACGATCGTGCGGGTTAGATATTCTTATACGTTTTATCTTCTGGAATAGTCGTATGTAAGGAAATCGCGTATCTAACGATTGAGCCGGTTTGCAAAAAGTGTAGTGTTACTTTTTATCAACAGATGATGATTGTGTAACATGTTTTATTTTCAGCTGGCAAATATAGCTTTGTTTTCTAATACAACGAAAACACTTCTTTTTATTTGTCGTAAACAGTAATTATCAATATAATTCTAATTGCTTGGATACATTTTTTTGTATTAATGTTTAAATTATTGTAAAATAGAAAAAAATGTTTATTATACTCTATTAATGTGACTTGTAGGACTCGGGATTTCGTTACCCGCATAATGGTGCGGGTTGGGCGTCACTTAAGTCACTACAGCTGCAAAGGTAAGAACTTACCATGTGAATTTTCTTTTCTGTTTTAATAATTCTGATGAAAGCCTACATAAAATTTAAATATATAGTTATATAATTAATACCAAATTTTCTTGGGGTCGCAATGGATGAGTCCTTTTTTTCTTTGTCTCCCACTTTTTTGCAATTAATTTTCTTTTTCATACATTTGTTGAGGAGTATGGCATTTTTATCCTCTCTACAGATATCTGCATCCATATCCCTTTCCGCAGTCCGAAAATAAATCTGAGTTTTCCGGTGGGAGTTAGTATGGTGTGGTTTAAATATATATATATTTTTTAACCAATAAACTTCTCTGATACATTTTACTATTTTTCATGAAATACTGTGTTAACTTTTAGCCAAAAACTTTCTCATGTGTCTAAAAAGAGAATTCTCACAGAAATTTGATGAATAATTCAGACGGAACTTAGATCAGAACTTAGTGATCTGGCGGATGATGACAATGGTGCGAATAAAACATGAATCGCGTTTACTGGAAGGAGAATCAAGTTCAGGTGAGAGCAATGAAGAAACCCATGGGAATATTTGAAATGGAAAGACAGTTTTGGATCATTTTTTACAATAAAAGTCTCTTGAACACATTCATTACATTTATTTAGTTGCTGCAAATTCTTAGTTTCTGTGCAAACAAGAAGCAATATCAAATAAAATTCCTCTAAATATCAAAATGGATCTTTTAAAATTTAAGTTAGAGATAGTTGAAGCGTTATCAACCTCTCCACCTACTAGCAAAAGTAATTTAACAGATGATGAAGATAACACTGTTGTAATTTCACTCACAAAAAGACCGAACATTTATAATCCACCTGCTATTCATGTCGTGGCTTTTATCCTGGCCATTCAGTATAAAAGACTTGCCATGTATAGTCATTTCTTATGTGTTGATGACATTTTAAGGCCTCGCAAGTGCAGATTTGAAAACTACGAAAGCGGTTGGAAAACATGTTGTGAAAAATGCAATGGTTATTTGTACTTGTCAAAAACAAAACAAAATATTTTTATAGTAAATAAATAATGAACTATAAAGAGAGTTAATTATACATCTATAATTTCAATATTTGTAACAATTTTAGTTGAATTAAGATTGTTTCTTTCTTACAACTTAGAGCTAAAAATGTATAACCCATTAAAAAATCATAGGTGACCTGTTTCACAGATAACGCCCAACCCGCACGATCGTCTAGGTACCGTCTACGTTCCAGGAGGGAGCAGGAATTTTTTAATTATTTTTCCCAATATCATTGGAGTCCATATAGTACAAATAACCAGAAGATTTTAATATTTGAAGATAAAAATAATTCGTGTCTTAAAGGGTTATACGCCGGTGCGCGTTATACACCGGATTTTACGGTAATTATAATTGCGATAAGTTAACCAAATTCCTTTGTTTGAATGACATTTTATGTTCAATGAAAACAATATAGGTTGAGCAGAATTTAGGTAGTTGATCTTGCTGGAAGTCAATAAGTAAATTAGCAAAGATGCTTGGTAGAACAAAGGTGCAAAGAGTTCTCATCGCCATCAGATGATTAAATTCGTCGAGTTTAATTCTGGAGGCAAGCAAACTGGAACACATTGCCGCCAAAAGATGGATCTGTGATAACTCAAATAATGATGATAAATTCAAACTTCCACTATGACACCAGTAAAAAGAAGAGGTGGCAAATGAAAATCAACTTAAAAATAATTTAACTAGTTCAGCATTTATGGAATTCCTAACTGAGCAAAGCTGTGATTGGGTCAAGATTGATTGGGTTTTTCAAGATTATAATTCAATAAATGACTCAATTGCAGAATTCCGAAGCTTCCCTAGAAACTTTAATCGGTGAAGCAATGTACCATACTTAAGGTGACTGCCTTCCTTGTAAATGTCGTTTTTCGTTTACATAAGGCATTATTTTAATTTCAAAATCTTATAGTTTGAACATTTTTCTTTCCCAAAACAGTTTTTCTATATTCTTTAGTCGAAATAGAAATAAAGTTATAGTTATTTTTAAAAACATCGCTCTATGCAAAAGAGTAGTAAGATAAAACTTTAAATGTGTTTTTCTCAAAATTATGTTCTTGAAATAAACTCGTTACCAGATACATGATATCTTAAGAACCAAACCAGATAACGTTTTGAAATTTCGTGGGAATGTTTATTATACTATTTTTTTGATAAAGGGGACCATAAGTTTTGTTGAAGGTTAAATATTTGTCATTTAGGGTAGTTTTTATAAAGAAAAAACTTTAAAAATATCAAAATTTTCATATTATTATGTATAATTGTCTGTAACGTTTCTGTATTTTAATATTTCTCTTAGATTTTGGTTCATTTTGAAGAGCCCCGTAATCTGTATATTGTGTATATAGAAAGTTTTGATAATTGTATTAGAAATATTTATACTGTGTTACCCGTTTAGTAAAAAATTGGCAAAGTTTCCTTGAAAACAACCAATTTTTCTTAATATACAATATTTATTTACAAATTTTTAAGTATTTACATATTTTTTTAAAAAATTTTCTACCTAAAAACACTCAATCTGTTTTTATAAAAAAAAATTAGGTCTTAAGGTAGGCAGTCACCTTAAGAAAGTATTTCGAAAAATGTTTGGCGTTGAAGCAGGAGGATCTTCTGGATGGCTCTTTTTATTCAACTTCAATACCTGAATTTGTTCAAAAATCTGATTTTAAAATACATGATTTGAATTAAAATATTGACTAATTTTTATAAACTTTGCATTGGTTTAGTGTAAAAACAAGCTTTAAATGGAAAATATGTGTTTACCATATTTATGAAGTTCTGTTTATTTAAGTTGAAAATATTAAGAGGAATAAATATTACGAAGCATTGCAAGTTAAAAAAGAATGTTTTCTGAACTTTTTGTTCAAACAATAAATATTTTAATATAAATATAAATAAAGAACTTAATGTATTTTCTTTTTCCTGTTCCTACTCATGTTCCAAGTTTAAGGTTTGGAACAAATACCCTACTACAACAGTAAGTTAAATAATTACAAAAAATTGACATAAAATAGTGAAATTTTTCCATTTTTAAAAATTTTAAGAGCGATACGTGAGGGGGGAGGGGCATATTTTTACTTCAAAAGTTATTTGAGATTTTTATTTAGTTTGGCAAAAGGCTATTTTCCTAAGATATTGGGATCGGAAAAAAAAATCGACAAACCCTTATGAACTGAATCTATTTTACATTTATTTGAATTGTTTCTTATTAAATTAACCTGAAATCAATTGAATTAGAACAATTGTTTTACCTGAGTAGAGTAGAATCCACCATGAGAATTTAAGTTCATTGTTAAATAGCGGGCAAGTGGAAGAACCTCTGAAGCACTATTTCTCAATTGGAGATTTGCTAAAATAGCGTATGCAGCTGTTTCAATATTAATAGACAAAGTTCCATTAGGATTCTTGTAGTATTCAACGCCATCTGAAAATAGAAAATTTTTTAAAATAAGAATATAAATAAATTAGAGACAATCGTTATCATAAAGAATAATATCTCATAAACTGAATGAGTCAAATCGGTATTTCCTTTATTTTTAATCCGTGAGATTAAAATTAAAAAGCAGTTGAAATTGATAACAATAGGCTATACATAAGGTTTATCCTCTATAAATTGGGTTTTCCACTGTCTAGCCAAATTATCACTTTGAGCTAGAACAATCCCTGAATGCAAAAGAACGCCACTGCTGATTGGTACATAGATATTCAGTAAAATAAATCAAACAGAGAAGCCATGGAGAAGATTATAGATGATCGTTGACGATATTACCACATTGATTAGTGCCAAAGCCACAATGTCTTGTTTTTTGGTATTCTAAATTACAGAAGATTTCGAATAGTCAAGGTCAAGGGGTTGAATCTCATTCAAATGAGCACAAAGTTAATTCCTATCTCTTTTAACTTGCCTACATATAGTGTAGTTATTTCTTGTGTTTAACTTAATAAAATAATATTATTGCAAATCTTGTGATGATCATTCCGAGTTTGAATGAAAGCCTTTTTTACCCATTCTGCGCTCGGATCTCCCCTCCCCGGGAATTTTGATATTAAGAGAGATTTTAAACTTCAACCAGAGCACGAGGAGGAGGAATTTTGACGAACTCCTCATGTCCCATTTTCTCACATAAATTAAAGCTCAAGTGACGTTTACATTTATAGAAGATAATTCAGTGTGTACTCTCTTCCTAATCTTTCTTTCTTAATAACAAAGACAATAGGGAAAAAAAACGTACTTAAAATGTATTTCAATGATTATAACATGCTAGAAGCCAAGATCAACATATTGTTTTAGAATCATATTTAAAACAATGCTAATGACAAATTCTTATAATAAAAGAGTTTCGCAACACATAAATATAATATTATATCTATTTTACCTTTAGAGTTAACTCTTGGTTTTATATCATCGATGAGTTTTTGGGCAGCTTCATTTTCCCCTGCAAGCGCCTTAGCGTATGCATACAAGAATGTTTCATAAGGCCTTAATGCTGGATTTTTATTTAAACATGACATGGCTTTTGCAATTACAGTCTGGTTGTCGTATTTTGATATAAGAAGCGAAGAAGCAACATAAGCCGTGATACCTCCTGAATTTTTCTCTCCTTTTAGACCACCCTGGAATAACAATGTCGTTAAGAATTATGTTTTTTTAAGATTTTAATAACAAAATAAGGAATTGATATCGTTTTCTAAAAAAATTCCCTCTTCAATTATATGATGTATAATTATATTATCAATATATTAATTAGATTTCAGTAGCATTTCTTTTTGTGCTTTTCATAACATCATGAAAGTTAGACCGTATTTAAGCTTTCAAACTGTTTTTACAAGTATATGTTGAGTAATCTAATAAATCTCTCGATTTGCTTATATAATCTCTTCAGTTGAAAAAATAAATAAAATAAAATAAAGTGTAAATAAATAAACAAAATAAATGTAATATGATAAGAAACAGAAAATGAAACAAATTCTTTAATGTACAAATGAGTCATCATATGGGACAGTTGAACCATTCAGTTTCATGACAGTTGACAGTCATTCATACGCGCTACTTTTCTTCAGTCAGAGTAAAACATACGCATACAAATTTCAAGAATATACGAAACAATATATAGCAAAGAATGAACATAATGTGTATAATAGTTTTAAAAATGAATTGATTTATTGTTTTTTAGCATGGTTTAATCTTTTTTTCCTCTAAAAATTTTAAGTTTAATATTGTTCTTTATCACAGGCTTGAATTAATAGTAAAATCAAATGGAATTAAAATTATAGATCCGAGAAATTCTTAAAGCTTTTTTTATTAAGTACTTCATATTGTAACTCAATTAAAATTTTAAGGAAATTTAGATAATTTAAAGCTGTGGTCCCCGACTCCCCCGTTCATGTATCGGTATCGGTACAGGGATCAAATAGTACCTTTTGTTAGTTTCTGGCTGTGCACAAGGAACATAAATTATTTCTGTTTAACTTAATTTGGTGTATTTCTGTCAGGGTCAGGTCTATCATTTTTTAAGGAAATCATTTTTCTTTTCCATGTTTAATCACTTTATGTTCATTTTTTGGTGTAACTGTATTTTATTCTGAAAGCATATTAAAATACAGTTAAATAAAAATTTATCAAAACAATCTGAAATATTAACAATCAGCGTCCCCTTCTCAGTGCACCGGCGTAAAATTATGAAACGTTGACCAGCCTGCGGTAAGGAAAGGGTTGTGGAACACTCATGTAAAGTAATTAAATTTACTTTTTATCTAATTGTAAACTATTTTCAGTAAACATAGGTGTGTACAGAGATAATGATTACACGTATGACTTAAGGAACCAATTGGCAAATTAATAAAATTAAACACCGGTTCTGTCGTTAAAATTTCTAAATTAATCAAGCGCAACCTCGGACTTAGGACTGAAATGTGGGGCTAAACTAGCTTGATGATATCAATATCTCCCTATTGGAACTTCGTAAAATAAAATAAAAATATCTAAAATTCAAAAATAATTTCAAAAATTTGAAAGTTAAAACTTTAGAACTAAGATATTTGCAACCATATTTTGAAAAATACGATACAAAAAAGTTAAAATGCCATAATAGCTAGTTGTATTACTTAAATACTAAAATGTGTGTGTGTGTGTGAACTAAGTCTTATAAATAATTTCAATAAAAAATATCTAAAAGTGCAAAGATCTCAAAAATTTTTAAGTTAAAATTTCAAAACTTCATACATTTACCATTGTAAGATCTGAAAATATCAATATTCAAATACATTAAGTATATTGGAGCATATAACAGGTCTTAATTGCCACAAATCATCATCTTTAAATCGAAGAATGGTATACAACATCAAGTTAAGTATTCAAGACATTTATGCTCATCCACGTATAACGAAAAAACATTAATCATCATGAAATGCTCATATCAGAACTCAGATTCTTCGTATTATATGCAAACCTTAGTAACTTGGTTGTTTACAATTTGTGTGTGTGTTATTGGCATTAAAAATGTTACAACGTAGGGGTTTATACGTTGGACTACATGTATTCCAAAGTTTAAATGTGAAATAAACAGTATCTTCATAGCTAGACTACTGACTAGCTGATTTTGGGAAACTATTGCTGCGTGGTGGAGACAGATTTGAAAAGTCTAGATTTTAATTAATATCTATCTATCTATATCTATATATATTAAGTATGCTCCATAAATCTACGCTGTTTACATGTTTAAAAAATCGGCAATAAGTCGTCTTTTTTATAGGTTTAAAAAAATTTTAAAGAAATTTTTATGGTGTGCATAAATATTTTTTAAAGAAAAAATATAGGATAGTCAATTTTTAAAGCATTTAAAGATAAATTTCTTAATGTTGTTGAATTTATTAATATTATATGATGTCAAATTATTATTTCTCCTCAAAATGTTTAATATTAAGTTTCTAAATTTTATATATTTTTACAGCTAGTTTGTAAGTCCGTATTCTAGTTCGTAATTTTTACAACATGAAAAATAATACAAATAAAGAATTGTTTTTATTGTAAATATTACTGTACAGTTCATAATCGATAGTTTGTAAATACAAATCCAAAAATTCATCTTTGTTTAAATTGAAAATTTTTGGTAATAATTTTAGGTAACTTTTTAGGTACAAATCACGTTGCTAAGTTTGAATACGTTAACACAACCGATAATAATTAAGTCATCTATACATCTGAATTAAAAGTATGATGAATTATTTACCTGACATGTCTCAGAATAGTGTAAATACAAGTTTGCAAAATGTTACTAACAGGATCACCTTGAAGCAATATCTTAATTTGTTTCTAATCAAAAATAATAAAATTCTCTTGTAAAATATATTTAATAAATGTATTAAACTTAACAATATTGATGAGGCGAGCACCATGGTTTTTCAAGGTTTTTTTCCTCTTTAAATACTTTTTTTAAAATCCCATATGTACATACCTAATTTCATTTAAATCTGTTAAATACCTTTAAAAATAATCAAACGAGGTTGGAAATTCTCTTAATTTTCGACACCAGAGTTAAATCTTTATCAAATTCAAAATTTCTTACATGATTCTGTTTCTCATTGACACAACAGTAAAACCAAAATTGATGAGAAAGTAAAAATTTCGCAAATTTCCTACAATATATTACAGAAAGGAGACATTTAAAATCATCCGATACTATCTAACATTGTTTTATTCTGAATATTACATCATCAGATTTGTATGAAATACCTCTTAATGAAAGGTAGGGATTAATTGTTAAATTAATCCCTCCCAATTTTGAAACATTATTTAATATTGATTTTGTATGTGTGTTTAATACTAGACTTCTCAAGGATGTCATTTTGACTGCTTTTTAATTTCAGTTAGAAAAACAATGGTATATATAATGGCCCAATTTCTTAGACATTTTAAAGTTAATTTTTTTCCTTAGTGAAATAAATTTCTTTTAATGTTAATATTTACTTATAACTTGTTATATGACTGTAAATAATATAAAAATATTAAAAATTAATTTTAAACAAATTTATTTACGAGTTAGATATTCTTTCACAATGCAGTCATTTTGACTGCATTTGGGCAATATAGGTATATACTGAGTTTCAGTCTTTTCAGTATTAATTTCTCTTTCATGAACTAATATTTAAGTATGTTATTATTATTTTTTTGAATGAAAATGTATTCTACATAATACAGAGTTCACACTATTACTTGTATTCCAGTGTCAATGATTTGGCCAATGTTGGGAAAACATCCATCATTTCCCTGTCTGGCTACAATCCATGTCTGCATATCAGTTAAAACATTATCATCGATGATAATGTATCGTTGTGCCTCAAAGAAAGAACGAAGGACGAATGCGGTGAGGAACATGCTGCCTGTTCTGTCGGTTTCTCCAAACGCGCTGAAGGATCCGTCATAGTGACGGAAATTAAATTCACGTTGATATCCTAAAATTGATGAATGACCGATAATTTTTAAACATTCTTCCAACAATTACATAATTAATGTATTCATAATAATAAGATAAATAAAAAAATACTTAAATTAAAATTTACCTGTGTAAAGATTCTGGGTGGCTATGGATTTAATGTCATCATTGAGTTTACCAATATTACTGAGAAAATCTAAGACCAGGTAATTTGGATTAAAATCAACTAGATTTTGTTCGCCACAACCAGTAGGAAGAATTACAAAATTGTTCAAATTTTGTATAGCTATTCCCAATATAGTACCTGTAAATTGTCATGAAAGATTGAAAAAGTAAAATAAATTATCAGAAACAGCTACATATATGTATTTAAGAATAGACAACGGGACATTTTTGAAGAAACTAAAAGTTCTAAAGCCTATTTTGTTTTTTAGTTGTACCCTTTTACATTTTACATTATACGAGACAGATCGGAATCTAACCACTATTTGGGCGTGGTGCTGGAAGTACGGTTCGGAGCACCCACAATCGGATGCAAGAGCAATCTCTGATTCAGTAAGCTTCCTGTCGGGGAGTGAGAATATCGTATGGACAAGAGTTTGCGAGTTATAATGTGACAAAATGTGCGCCGCCCGCGAAATGTGAGGTGCGAGGAGTGATCAGACTTTTATGGGCCATAAAACTGTCAGCAGCGGATATATATCGTGAATTGTGTACCTTTATGGGCCAAACATTATGAGTGAAGATGTACTGCTTCAATGGATACGCTTTTTCAAGGACGGGAAAACAAACGTCCATGAGGAATCGCGGAGCGTTTGCTGATCTCATCAAAGAAATCCACGAAAAAACTCGTTTTTTCTGCAATTTTACCATCTCGCAAATTTCCGAACATTTTCCAAATATTTCTCGGAAAGTTTTGTATGAGACATCACGGGAATACTATGTGTCTTAAAAATACTGTGACACATTGGTATAAATTGCAGGCGGCCGCTTTTTATGCAGACGGAATTGATAAATTGGTAAAATGATACAAGTGCTTGAATAGTGTGTGTGGGGGGGGAGACTATGTGGAAAAATAGAGGAGAGTTGTACCTTTGATATGTATATAAATCCCCTCCCCCCTCTGCCTTAGTTTGTTTTTTACAGTGGTTGGGAGGTTACTTTCCGAGTTGCCCTCGCATATATGTAGATTTTTTTTTTTTATATTTGTGTTTTTGAGACACAGTGGAAAGTATGAGAAGGCTTTGTATTTTTTAATACATCTTATATTACCGAACAGACGGGTAAAAAGCGGAGACTTAAAAAGTACAACACAAACGTAAATAAACAGACACTCAAGCATTTAAGACAGTCACAAAAACGTTCTCTCTTCGCTTTCGAGATAACAATCTTTAATGATTTTATTCAATCAGTAGCTGTTAGAATCATCTGATTTCTGGTAAAGGCTTTTCTGATTGGTCCGAATACGCAATTGATGCGAAATGTTATCCTTTTTTAAAAACGCTAACGTTTAAATTTTTGGGGAGATAAAGTTTTGATTATTTCCCGTTAGGCGGGTGAAACAGAAATTAATTACCACACGATGTCTTGGAGGGCTCAAGATATTATGAGTTAAAATCCCCCGAAAGAAAATTTGAGTGAACTATTACGTATATAAACTCAGAAGAATGTGGAATAAATTAAATTATTGTTTACTATAAAATAATTCCTTTTGATGACACATGATAAGTATTCAAAACACCTAAGTATTCCTAACAGGGAAACTTTCTATTCTATCAAATACTATTAACTTCTTTTTCTTAAAGCGTCATTTTTTTAAATTAGAATATAATTGAAAATTTTATTGTACAGAATAAACGAGAAGTTTTACCTATGAGTACTTCGATTTCAAAATCCAATTATATATAAATATATTATAAGTTAATTTTTTGCTGGGTTTCCTTTTCCTTTTTTTTCGTGTTTTCATAAGTAAAAATTAATAGAACATGATATCAATATTTTCTATTTCGAACTTTCCAGCATCTAACCTCGTTCGGTGTTTCTTGCTGGTCAGAGCTCAAACTGAATAATCCCCTTACAATATTCTCTCTCTCTAATAATGCATTCCATATTATAAATATTTATTATAATCTTAATGAATTAAGAGTTATACAATAAATCAAATCATATTTTCATTTTTATTTTGACAGTTTAAGAAATTCGGAGGAAATTAAAATTATTTTATTATTTTCATAGAGTCGGTATTGGTTACATTTATGGCAATTAACTTAGAATATATTTCAACCTTCAAGAAAAAATGTTCTGTTCCTCATTTCTTAATGATTTTAATACCGGATTACCAAAAAAATATTTGAATGAATTTACATACATCTGGTGAAATAAAAGAGGAAATGATGTTACACATATTTTCAGTAAAATAATTGAACATAAACAAAAAAATGTTACTTAAAGTTAGTGATAATATTATTAAAAGGAAAGAAAATATGTCTTCTTAAACTTTTACATATTGTTTTATCAGAATATTTTTATAACATTTCTTCAAAACTAGTTTTCTTTATAGAAATTATGTGTTATGGAATGCAATATGTCAACGTGAAAATTGTTTTAAAAAGCAAGAAAATAGTAAAAATTTACCAGTAACATCAACTAATGCTCTCTCTGAATCAGGCACAGCATCTTCTGGTAAATTTAAGTCATATGTTTGGGAAAAGGTTTGATTGTCTTCATCTATTGGAAAATACATATAGCATATTTAATCATTGTACATTTCTCATATTATTAAAGTACTTAGCACTTACATTTTACACACATTTTTTTATATTATTTCAGTCGTTATTATGGTAGCCAAACTATAAAAAGATCTTTTTAAAGATATCCGAAGAAATTGAAATTTTAAAGTTAAATTTAAGTGAAAAATTCTACAATACGAGTGAAATCAAAATATAAATAAAAATAGTTAAACATATGTTATGAATGTACTTTATTTCGTAATAGAATTTTTCATTATTTTTTAAATTTTTTTCTATCATATATGAATGAATGACTTCCAGTTTTCAAAATTCGGGCGCAAAGCTGTAAAAATGTGTGTGCAGAGTGTACAGTAAATATATAACATATGAAGTTGAAAATCATATGAATAAATACATCTTATAATATGCATATATTATATGATATGTAAGTATGAAACGTCAAAATGCTTTAAATTTTGTGTTTTTGTATTCTACTTAAAAAATAGAGATTACTTTGTTAAATTCATAAACACATTATTTATGAAGAAAATTGAATTTTAAACTTGCAAATAAATGTGATGTAGCTATGATCCAGGTACACTTTTTTCAAAACCTGTTTTGTTTGTAATATGTATTATAAGATATCACTTTTTCTGTACAAGGAAAGTACTTTTCCTGTAACATATTTTCAAACATTATGAGATTTCTAAATAATTTGTGAAAGGAAAATTAAGGAAACTTAAATGCAATGTTACAACATTATAAAAGAATTTTTTGAAGAGGACACAGTATAATTCCATTGACCAAAATCGGTCAAAAAGTCAAATTTAATTTTTTTAGCCTAAATTATACTTCATATATTTTTCTATAACCTCACAAAATTTGAAAGCTGTGAACTTAAAAAAAACGCAGAATTATGATAGCTTTTATGTCCGTTTTTATTCCCATCCTTATGGCAAATCAAAACTTTAAACTTACTTATCTCAGAAAGATAAAATAACTAGTTTGTCTTCATTTAAAATGCTAAGACTTTTTTTCTATTGTGCTTAATGCTTTGAATTTTTTTACCTATTAACAATAGTACACGTAATAAAAGTTGGTATGCATTTTTGAATCAAAGCAGTACTTACTTTTTTAAAAATAGGTGAACTCAGAATTTATACATTTTTAGGGAATTTTCAATAAGCATTCATAAAAAGAGGTATTGTACGAATACCAATCATGTTATCACAAACCCATACCAACTTTTGTTATACATAGTTTGACGTACTTGTAAATCAAATTTCATGCGTGTACGTAAATTTTTGTAGGAGGAGTAGCATTTTAAATTCACGTCACAAATTTCAAGTTTTTTTCCTTAAAAATTTATATGGCAAGCATTTTATGAAATTTTGAGCACAAAATCTGTTTAACATAGTATACACACAGAGGAGGGAACGAAAATCTTTTTAAAAATCCTTAAATTAAAATTTTTTGGTTAAATCGTACCATGTCCCTTTAAAACGATAATTCTGTCTAATTTTGCATTTATAAATACTCAATGTAGTTCTTAAATTATAAACCAAGTAGACATAGTACAAAGTGAATCTTCAGGGTTACCCTAAATTAATTACACAGCTTGTAAGATAGGCATTTCGTTATTCCTAATTGCGTATTATTAACATTTGAAGATTCATGGATAGCTTTTTATGTTTATAACTATTGTTTTTACTTAAAAATAAACAAATATTCGTAAGTATCAGCGCAAAATCAGAGCTTCTTTTGTTACACTTTTTAAATCAGATTTACGTTTAAACTAGACACAAGTTAACTCTTTAAATTCATCAAAGACATTTTAATTGTGTATTTTTATAACAATAATTTAAATATGTTTAAGGATTCCTGTAATATTATGTAATGAGGATGCTTAATGGTAGTAAAAATACAAAAAGTTAGACAAAAAATTTTGAATTTTAAAGGGAATATGTTGTGAATCTCGTTGGTTACACGTGTTGATGAAGTAAGGAAAGAGTGATTAAAATGGATTTTTATTAATTTAGAACTTTAACTTTATAATTAAATAATTGAAAAATGATGCAGAATAACCCAATTAATTATGGTATAGTTTAATATCATAATAACAAAACTATTTTACAAAGCATAGACGAAAATACCTTTATTTGCAATTTTCTCAAAATGCATTTCTTGATGATTCTGATACATTTTCCCCAAAAATCTACTGTTATTCCAGTGTAGATGTTTTGCATATTAAAAAAATTTATAAATTTTCAATGAAGTGAATGAATTTTTTTAAATAAACTTTCACAAAATTTGGATACAGCATAATTTCTGCATAAAATTTAAAAGAAATTTAAATCACAAAATGTAAAACTTTTAAATTTTTTAATCTTTTTTTAAAACTTTATGACATTTATTTTATAGACTGTTATGTTTACAAAAATTCTTCAAAAGTTTTAAAGCTATATATTCAATGGATTTTATGCAAAATTTTCCAAAATGTTAGAACATGACTTCGCAATAAAAAAAACAGTTATTGATTATTAATTGCTCATGCAAATTTATTTATAATTTAAAATGGGATTTTTTTACATTAACATATACATAAATATACAGGTAATTTAATGTAAAAATGTTTTTTTCTATTGCTTTTAATTTAGTTAAGTGAAAATTATTTAAATTTGGTGTAAAAAAAATTCAGGCTCAGAAGTCACAGTAACCTTAAATATACACTATTTTCTACTGATGTAATTAATAATAGTCCTAAATTAAATATATATATATATATATATATATATATATATATATATATATATATATATATATATATATATATATATATAAGCAGTCCTAGGTGTCTACACATTTTACTTTCATAGAATTCTTGATTTTGTATGCATTCGCTCTTTGTAAACTCTATAAAAGAAGAATGATTACATGGACTCTCTGAAAAAATTCTTGAAGCTAATACACATGAAATAGTCATAAATAAATAAAAAATAAGGAATATGAAATGCAAAATGAAAAAGAATGACTTTGTTAACGAATCAGTTTTATACTTTATAACTGAAAACTAAACAAAGTCTTCAAGCATGTTAATAAATTTTTGATCCCAGTGAAAAATTTATCAAAATAAGACTCGTGAAGTTTTATTAAGAAAGGACACTGATCTCTCTCTATATATACAAAAGTCTTTAGAAGAAAAAGTGAATAGGATGAATGGCATATTCAAATTTAAATATACTGCCTTTTAAAAAATTAAATGTTAAATGCTAAAAATAAATATATTTTTGTACATCATTCTACATTCGAACATTTAAACTATAACACACAATTTAGAAATTAATTACATATAAAATTACTAATGATTATGTGTAAAGTAATTAATTATGGAAACTGTAGGCAATTATTTTTAATAAATTTCTGATATATGAAAAAGTAAATTAAAAGCAGAAAATACTATTATTTTAAAAAGATTCGTTGATAACCTACGTCACTGGTTCCTTTTTTCGCTATAATTATGACACTTATGTGCATCTTTGTTTTAGTAAATGTAAATTATACCATTCTAAAAGTTATATAGAAAATTTAAAAATCTCATTTTTGAAATAAAACTGTCAGGCACAATTCGTAAGTGTTTAATATTTCAATTACAAAGTGACTATTTAAATTTGGTCTAATTTTTAATATATTCAGAGAGATGAATAAAGGTTCTGATCCGAATTAAAAGTAGTACAAATAACGTATAAATTTATTATTATAATAATTATTATTTTCACTCCAAGAGTGAAATCAAAAGAGGTTAACTCTTGGAAATAGGACACATTATATTTTAAAGTTTATTATTAAATTATGTATTAAATATTAAAAACAGAGGGTAAATATAAATTTTTAGATTATTAAGGTACGTGACTACCTTCGGAGCACTTTTTTGTGTGCAAAACATAGTTTCTCAGAAAATGCATTTAAAGATTTTAACAAAACATGAAGAATTTTCTACCAATTGTACACTTTTAAAATTCGTTATATTTATAGCTCAAGCCCTCTCTAGTTTTGTTTTTAACTAATTTGGATTTTCTACTAACATTATGTTGTTTTATTAGAGAGTTCTGTTGAAGATACCGATTGGCATTTTGATTTCAAAATTCGCTCTTTGTAAATTCGGATATAATTTTTCCAGTAACGCTGAATCAATCAGTGCTCCTAAATAATTAAAAACAGTCAACAATCTTAAATATCCTGAATTAAATAATATAATTGCAATATGTGCACCTAAAACATAGTTTTCGGATTGACAAAGTTTCATTTGGTGAAATAGATCAGAAGACAATGTTGAAACTTCCATTATTGTGCGTCCTATGATTTAGGCACTTTAGTAGAAACTCTTTATCGCAGAGTACCGAGAAGTGAGCTTTACAGCTGTAATGCCATAATTAGGAAGGCCTTTGTTGATTTTTTTTCATATTCTTTTCTGTCACATAAAACTCGCTAATATTTACCCCAGCTGCATTTCCCTGTTGGACACTTCTCATGAATAGATTTTTGATTGCTAGAGCAGCAGAGAAAGAAAATATCCACATCATAGCAGATTAATTATTTGCTAAACATACAGCATGGCTACGTATTACAATGTCATAATGGCGGATCCTAGTAGGTGTGCAGCGCGTGCAAGCACGCAGGCGGTCAATACACAAGGAGCGGCTGCATATAGTTCTATCAATTGTGGTGCTAATGCGGAGGATAAAACCCGCGACCTATCGATTCGTAAGCATGTAACATACCACTAGACCTCGGTCCGGAGGCTGTGACTGGCTTATATAGAAAACACTACAATATTCCCTCATCAGTTAGTCAGTGGATAGAGGAACGAACGATATATTTGTTATGGCGAGCATGGGAGTTGTTGCTGTTGTGTCAAGTGAGTCTAACGACTGTTTTCGCTGCGTCAAGTGTGTCTGATGGCTTTGGTTGCTGCGTCAAGAGAATCTGATGGCTTTGGTTGCTGTGTCAAGTGGGTTTGGTGGTTTTGGTTGTTCTTGCGGAGGCTAGATGGCACCACGACAGCTGTGATAAAGTTGCGTTTTTCTTGGTTCTGTGCCAAGGTCACCAATGAGGCCATGCTTATCCGGAGGACAGACCCCGCGACCTATGGATCTGAAGCCCAGTAACATGACCTTTAGAAAAATGATCACCTCTGTCCGGAGGCTGTTACTGGCTTATATAGATACCGCTACACAATCAAGGAAACATTTCTACAAATTTCTCATAATAAAAACTTACAATAAGTCGAATAAATGCACTGAGTTTTAAATCCTTATTGAAAGATTAAAACAAGTCCCGTTTTTTCGAAAGTAAACCATAATTTAAGAAAAATAGAATTTTAGTGCAAAGTGTATTGGTCCACTGTCCATCAATATCTGCTCTTTACTTATATCCTTTATTTAATAGTAAAAAAAAGGCGGCAATACTACAACAGAAAAGGTTTTCATGCTGATCAGTTGCACTGACGGTGCACTGTGGATCGATGCTTAACAAAGGCGTCTCAAAAAAGATTTTTGTAAAAGTTGCTTTATGGGGTCACAGGGGGTGTTAAACTTCTCAGGAGGTCTGAAAATATAAACAATTTTCAAACAGGTGTAATTTCTTTAAATTCAAAGTAAATAATTCGAATCTTTTACACATTACTTATAAAGGAATGGGGCTTCAGAAAAGTATAAAATGTTTAAAATATAATCATAATTTTAAAAATAATAAGCATATGAAAACAATAAATTTTTCTATAAGAAATATTTATTAAGTTTTACGTCGTGCATGTTATTTTCTAAACGAATAGGTTTAATTACTAGCTATAAAATGTTTTATAAAGACAAATGTATTCTTAATACTTTGTAGCTACTTTTATATAAATAGAATAATAACGTACATATTTTAATAGATAAAAAATATGCATTTTTAAAAAATATTTAAAAAATTGCAATAATTTACAAATATTTCGAAATACAAAAGATATATAATAGTAAAATTAGGTAGGGTTTAAAGAGTATGATGCATTGTATTATTCTATAAAGTTTTATACATCAGAGGCTAATATTTTAGAAAATAGTGTGCGCAAAGCAAAAAAATACTTAATATTTATTATAGAATTTTCATATGCTTATGACTTTTAAAATTATTATTATATTTTAAACATTTTATACTTTCCTGAAGCCCCATTCTATTTTAAATAATACGTAAAAGATTCGAATCATTTAATTTAAATTTAAAAGAATTATACGCGTTTGAAAACCGTTTATATTTTCAGACCTCTAGAGAAATTTAACACCCCTGAGACCCCTTATGAAAATTTCCAATAAGGTTAATATTACCTAAGACACAGGAGTGTTTACATTGACTATACATTTGATTAAATTAAATGTTTTCAATTCAATAACAGCCCCATAATTTAGAAAAACAAAGTAGAGGAAAGAAGGGATTTCTGCGTCTTTGCATTTTTATTAATGCTCTACTTTTTACTCTTATACAGATAGATGAGTCCATAACGTCAATGTTTAGTATTAGTCAAAATCTGTAAAAATCAATTAAGGGATGGCACATTAGGTGTTTCAATGCGGGCGGCCGACACACTAGGATCGGTCCTGACAATGGTTCTGCAGTTTATTAATAAATATATCGGTTAATTTCCCCTTTCTTCTAAGTCTTCTTGTATTCTATTTTAATTTCCTTAGACACATGAACCTATTCATTATTTTATATGGCCTATACATTCAAACTTTTTATGACTATATTTTTCACCATATATATCTTTCACTTGCAAGAAGGCCTTTGAATAACGACCAGCATTTTATTCACTATATTTCAAGTTGTCTTGTAACTAACGTTCTTTCAAAAACTCTAAAAGCCCCAATAACTTTCATATTTCTGAATGATTTTTTGTAGTTGGAGCAGTTATAGCCAGATTTGATAATCATTTCACACAATTTACAATTTTGCATCATTGCTTCGAATTCCAAAATTTTTTCATGTCATTGAGAATGTCTGAGACGCAGACAAATACAAATAAAGTATTAATAAATAAATAAAATGTACGTTGATCTATACTTAAAATAAGATAAATATATTTATATTGCCTAAAAGTCACGAAACACAGACGTTCAAACTAGTTAATTACATTTTTATGCTTCTTAAGGCTTTGTAAACACTATTTCTGATTTGCTAGTTACGCTTTAGCATTGCTTCTAAATATCACGGAAACAAAAATAAACTATTTTTAGAATTTAAACATATAGGCTGTTAGATAAAATCATATAAAAAAAATTCCAAAATTTTCACGAAAGTTAGAATTTTGAGGTATGGTTACATATCTTACAAGAAACTTTAAAATAAGAAACACAGAAATGTTGAAAAAGATTTACAATTATTACCTGATGGACAGACAAGAATACTGTGAACTTTTTCATTGGGAAATCCTCCAGCCTAAGATGGATAAGAATTATAATATCACTAAAGTTCATTATTTTTTTATATACCTAATGAAAAAAAATTTTTTGTAAGAGAACAATGAATCCAGTTTAATACATTTATTTGAACTTAAATCTAATGAATTCTGATAAAATTTCAATTTTTGGTATATTATGCAAAATTTCTTTAAAGAATACTTTCTCTTAAATGTATATCCCCAAAATAAATGTACGGCAACTTCCTAAAATGATCAGACATTTTCAAATTGTAATGAAATAATGCTATACCTTCAAAAAATAATATGCAATGTAAGGAATTTTAATAATACATAATTCTGTTCTTAACAAAAATTATTAAAAAAGAATATTGAACACAAAATAAAAATGATTTTGATAAATAAAATAACCAAAAAGGGTTACTTTTTAAAATACATATAAAAACGGCTGTAAGAGCAAAATGTTCTAATATTTTGATGATTTAGTACTTAATAGGAAATCTTGGAGCACCCACAGCAGCTTTTAAATGTCTGAATAAAAATTTATGAATCGATATTTCTCTAATTTTTGTTTACTACCGTTATTAGTTTGCTTTTGTTTTAATGCCTTGTTGTCGTATTCTAACCTCCAGCTTTCTCCAAATGTATTCAATAGGCTAAACTCCTGACGTCACATGGTAAATGCAATCACGTATTCTACAATTAATTAAAAAATAACACTAGATTTGACACCTTTATTCTACTTGTAAAATTTGTAAAAAAATTTCAAATTTGATTGTTAATTAAAGATGATCAAATATTAAGATTCTTGAAAGAGTTTTTTAAGGAGACATGGTACGATTTACGCAAAATTTTTAAATTTAAAGATTTTAAAAATGTTTTGGTTGCCTCCTATGTGTGTATACTGTGTAAAACAAATTTCGTGTTCAAAATTTTGTAAAAAGATAGCCATTTAATTTTTTAAGGAAAAAACTTAAAATTTGTTAAGTGATTTTAAAATGCTACTCCTACAAAAATTTACGTACACACATGAAATTTGATTTACAATTACATCAAACTATGCATAACAAAAGTTAGTATGGGTTTGTGATAACATGATTGGTATTCAAACAATCCTTCCTTTTATGAATGCTTATTGAAAATTCCTTAAAAATGTATAAATTGGGAGTCCAATCAGGTATTCAAGTATTGATTTATTCAAAAAATGTATACCAACTTTTGTTACATGTACTATTAGCAATAGGTAAAAAAATCAAAGCATTAGGCACAATAGAAAAAAAAGCCTTGGCATTTTAAATGAAGACAAACTAGTTATTTCATCTTTCTGAGATAAGTACGTTTAAAGTTTTGATTTGCCATAGGGATGTGAATAAAAATGAATATAAAATGTATCAAAATTCTGGTTTTTTTAAGTTTACAGCTTTCAAATTTTGTGAGGTTATAGAAAAATATATGGAAAATAATTAAAGCTAAAAAATTAGATTTGAATTTTTGACCGATTTTTGTCAATTGAATCGTACTGTGTCTTCTTAAAATTAAAAAAAAATATCTTACTTTTACTTACTTCTTTTTATTTTTAAATCAAGGGTATTTTGTTTCCTTATATGTGCTTTTATTGTTGACAAAAATTTGCACTTTTTAAAAGATATTTTCTACAAAAAGCAAAAGTTGGCAATTAATTGGCTGGAAATACATGGTTGCATTAATCGTTTGATTATGACGTCACATGAATTTATGAAATTACTGGCCGGATACACGTGATTACAGTTACGTGACTTTGACGTCTCATTGAATTATCCCATCCAATTTAAGTTCTGTGATTGAGGTGGTACTAATGAAACTTTCAGACAATTCACTTTAAAAACTATAAACTGCACATGATTTTAAAAAAAGAATAATAGTTTATTTACTATTGATTTTGTCAACCAAAGTTCGAAATTTTTATTTTTTAGACCATGAAAATTCTTTCTTTTCGCTAAATGGCCTTATGCAACAACATATATCGTAAAATATTTCAGATGGAATGAAAGAGTTTAAACATAATTATTTGCCATTTATATTGTGTCATTATGTAACAGTTATTTATAGCAAATAAATTCCACAAATAAAAAGGAAAAATAAATCCCAAATTAAAATATGTCTAAACTACATTTTAAGAAGAAAAATATGCTTTTTATTCTATTATTATCCAATCAATATCCCTAAAAGAAGACAATTTATGTAAAATGCAGAGTATGAATTCGTTCTAAAAGAAAAATAGAATACTCGTTCTCATCAACATGTCTGTAAATAACTATGTGGGATCTATCTAAAAATATACGAGTTCTAGCTGTTACCCACCCGCTTCACTGGGTATTTAACGATGTTGTATAAATGTATACTGTTTACATATATGAACTATTGATATCTAGCATTAAGAATTCAATTCTATTGAAAAATAAATTTATAGCTGTAACTCTCGCCTCTTGATATAAAAATGACATAAATTAAAATATCTACTTTCTATTTATATCTAAAATAGAAGTAGAAAGATTTTTTCGCACACTTAACCTAATACTCAAGTGGAGTTTCACCAAAACAACCTTCAGTGGATCTCTACTCCATACAATAAACATGCGTGCTAAATTTCGAGTCTAAATCTAACAGAGCAAAAACGGAATTTTTATCATCAATACCTCGTTGAGAGCATTCTTAGCGGATTCCAATTCAACAAAAGAAGCATGCAAACCAAATTTTATTATTATAGTCTTAGCTGTTCGAAAACGGGAATTTTGTCTATCAATACGCCCCAAGAACTCTCCCCGCTCTCTCCTGGAGTTGGTTTCCGTAAAATCCATTCTTAGTGGAACTCTATTCAACTAAAGAAAAGTGCTCAATAAATTTCTAGTAAATGGGTTAAATTCAAAAACAGGAACTTTTCTGTAACACGCCTTAATCCCTCGCAACCTCACTCCTTGGGGGGGGTCCGTTTTCGCAAAACTCTTTTTAAAAGGAACTAACTCTCTATTTCATGAACGGTACATACCTTCTAATTTTCAAGCAGAAGGGTATATTAATTGAAAAGCGGAAATATTTATCTATTACGCCCCTTAATCCCCCTCAGTGACCATTGGGGATCCTTTTTCCCCAAAACTATTTAGTAGCACATCTCTCAGAGAAGAATCCGCTTGCAAAATTTTAAGACTGTACGTCTAATAGTTTAAAAATGGAAATAATTATCTGTAACGCCCCTTAATTCCCCGCAACGCCACTTAGAAAGCGATTTTTACAAAACCCATCTTGTAGCGGATTTCTTCTCTATGAAAGGAATCCGTCTACCAAATTTCAAGACTGTACGCTTAATAGTTTAAAAATAGAAATAATTATGCCTAACGCCTTTTAAGCGTTCTCAACGACCCTTGGAATGAAAATAATTATCTATAACGCCGCTTAAATCCCAGTAACTCCCCTTGGGGTTCGATCTTTGCAAAATCCGTTCTTAGCTGATGTCTATTTCATGAAGGGAACCTACCTACCAAATTTCTAATCTGTAGGTTTAATAGTTCCGGAGATATCGTGATTAGTCAGTGACTGAGTGAGAGTCGCTTTTCTCCTTTATATATATAGATTATAATTCAATATGTAAAATATACTGAATACATTTCTTAAGATAATTTAATATATCACCAGAAATACCTCCAGCATGTCTCTCAATTAGTAAGATATTGAATTTGAAATCCTGTTAATTAAAGTATAACATTAACTAGAACGAGTTCTTTTCAGTCTTCTCACATCTAGAGCAAATACTTTATTCCATCTGTAATGATTATTAAATTACATTGCTATTTATATTTCTGCTTTTTCAACAGAGGAAGTAAAGCATTTATTGAACCCCCCCTCATTGTTCTTAAAGGCTAAATTAATACATATATTCATGCTTTCCATTTCAAAATGATTTATACCTCAACTCCGAAAGATTGAGTAATAGCATCTCTAGCAGGGGCATCATATATTGAAGAATTACCGCAAACTTTACTCGACGATATCGTTTCTGCTCTTACTGTTATGTTAACTTTACCAACTTTCGTTGCTTTCAGTTTAAGTTCAATACCATTGCTGGAATTTGGCTGGACACACATGTCACCACTGGTTGAATCATTAGCAACTACAAATCCCTGTGGTTTATCCAGAGATACCGTCACCTAGAAGGGAATTCATATGCATAATTCGTTAAAAATTATCTGTGGCTAAAAATACATACAAAAGGCATAAATCTAGTTTATTGTTTTGAAATGATTTGGAAATTATTTTTGGAAAAACCTTGTAAAACACAATATGTATAATATAAATTGAATTTAAATAAATTAAAATTAAAAAACTTATTTAAAAACAAGCTTTTATTTAAATGCTCTGAAAAGAATAAAATAAACTTTTCTTTTAAAAATTTTTTGCTATCAGCTTATGTATAACGTCATTACGCAATTTATGATATAAAAGCTTGTCGTGAGATTTCAGTACTCGCATTTACTTAGTTTCAAAACTTTAAAAATTTAAATCAATCATATCAAGTTATTTAATTTGCTTGTTTATCAACACAGGTTCGCGACAAGCTTTTATATCATAAATTGTGTATTGACGTTATAAGTTGATAGCAAAAAACTTTTTAAAAGAAAAGTTTATTTTAATCTTTTTAGAGCATTTAAATAAAAGCTTGTTTTTAAAAAAGTTTTTTTACTTTCAATTTATTTTTAACTTTTTAGTTATCGCTGGACGGGTTTTTCAGTCCATTCATCTCATTCAACGCATCATTGTTGCAAGGTCGTTTGCCTGTTAATTTTGAACAGGCTCGTTCAGGGGTACTCAATCTTTTTTCCCAGCAGGCCAAGTACATATGATAGATATTTCACCCGAGCCGCAACAAGAGGCTAATGGGGGACGGGATTAAACACAGTAAGACTAAAACAACAATGCGATATCAGAATATAAATGGTCAAAACATAAATTGTCATCCAAACTAAACTTGTATACAAAATTTCAGCTCAATCGGTTGAAGACATCAGCTTCAAAATTGAGTTGCAAGATTCCACCCGAACATTTTACATTGCAAGTTAAATAAAAGCTTGTGTGTGTGTGTGTAAAAATAGACGGAGTTCCTGATACAATACATTACGTATTGAGCCAATAAAGTTATTACTTACAAGAACGTTTTTATACGTCAAATCATCTTTTTGCCATAAAAAGGCTTATTACAAGAAATAAAACAAGGAACAAATTTGGTGGTAAAATTTACGTCTTTCGATTAAAATTACAGTTAATTTACACAGTATTTAAAATTATAATTTTATTCTCCAGCTATTTGTTTTGAAAATAAATGTAGATATTTTAGATCAATTTTTATTTTTATTTTTGGGTACTTCTTCCAATTCCCACTATTTATTTAGTTCACTGTCTCCTATATATATATATATATATCTTGTTCAAATTTTCAATCGTTAATAAAATACTTTCTATTCATCCATTCAAGTTAAAACCCCCTTTTTTTAACTTGTAGTGGAGGACACTTGGTGTTAATACATTTTTTTCAAATATTAATTCATTAATTAAATTAAAAAATGAGTACATATTAACAAAAATAACAGTCCAACACTTATAGAAAGAAAAAAGTCTTTCGTTGTGTCCCTGTAGCGTATTGGATAGCACGTTGGACTTCTAAATCAAAGATCGTGGGTTCGAATCCCTCCTGGGATGGCCTAATTTTTGAGAACATGTGAGTGTGATTGCTTTGTTACTATACTATTTAATAAGAATAATTAAATTTAATTGTAATGAATAAATAGTAACAAAAAAAAACAGTACAGCACCATATATAGAAAGGAAAATCCCTTTCTATTTTGTCACTTAATATTGTGATTCTGTCATATGCATATACATATTTATATCAATTGTAACTATTTAACAAAAAGTAACTAAAATGAAATGTTTCTTTATTGACCTAAGTAGGAATTGGATTAATTTTTTTATATTACTGTTTAGTTCAGGTTTCAATTGGAGAGCAAAGCGTGGAAAAGTACGGCCTTTGACCATGAAAGAAAATGAAATGAGATGGGAATCTGACGGTTGAATGATGTTTTCTGAGAGAGTATTATAGCTGCTTAAATTTATACGTGTGTGAATATGTGCGGGGAGAAAATAAACATTAAATGGGAAACATAATTTTTTAAGGTTGTAAATTAACTATCTTTACAAAAAAAAAGTTTAAAAAGTTACTGATTACAGGAAGAGCGGCATCCACATAGCTGAAAACTGTAGCAGTCACAACAAATTCCTCGCCTCTGATAACACTGATAGGAAGATTGTAAGATATGAAGAAAGCCTGGAATCCTTTGATGGATGCTGTATCCGACAAGCCAAGGCCATCCTTTGAATTAATACAAACAGCGCTGCCTTCCCATTCGGTTATTGTATCTGGAAGAGTTTCTTGTGACTCGAATACTCCATCGGGTCTATAAAAAAAAGAAGAAAAATTTTAAATTGGAGAAGTACGATGCTCGACTTTTGAAAAAATAGAATTTAATCTTGTTTGTAAGTTGTATTCATGTTTAATTTTAAATATTCATTATCTTATATGCTGATTCACTGAAAGGTTTTCAAAGAGAATAATAAACAAAAGCAACTGATTATTTAAAAGTTAAAAAATACTTAAGAAAGTATTCTAAAAAGAGACACTATACGGAAATCCGATGATTAAGAAAATTCAAGAGGAAAGGAAAAGTAAATTTTAAGTAAATATAAAGAAAAAAAATACTTTATGTTCTGTTTGTTTCTAACTCATTTTGCGATAGTAATATTTTTCGTTTACGCGAAGTTATTCTGAAATAAAATCATCGTGTCTTGCAAACATAGAATACTTACCCAGTCATATCCATCTTGAATAACCATGTCTCTGGAAAATAGTCCCTCACATTCTTAACAGATGAGGTGATAGATGCTGCATTTGCAGTGAAAGGAGCTGGTACATTCCCCATAGCACTGAGGGAACCAGAATCTGCAACAAGAGCATTTTTCATATTGATTACTTATAGATTTCTCAGAAAATGAATTGTTTTTAAATATTTATATGCGTAAATAAATACGTAGTACGATCAACAAATTCAGGGGATGAGGCCATTGATGACGACGCAAGTAAGTATGTAAAGTTAAACCTCTTGAATTGGATTCTCCCGACCCTACTCTACCTGACCAGCAGCTATTATCTTCCAAAGCTACTTAGCTTTGTTCCGCGATCTAAGAAAAATGGCTTTTCTTGAACAGCGTTGAACATTAAATTCCGTCAAGGTTTAGGTAAAACACCAATATAGACTTGTAAATGCTAAGTAAGGTGTACTTTGAATCTACCATGGCGAGATCCAAGGTTTATGAATGGCATTGGCTTCTTTAAGAGGGCCGATAATCCATCGAATACAATGGACACGTTGGACGATCTTCGACTTTGCAAAACGCGGGAAATGTTGCATTGGCTTCTGAATGTGTCTTCGCCAAACACTCACACAAATCGCTGAATTCTTGAAGCCGTCGTTTGAAGGAATCCATTAGTCGTAAGCTGCCTCAGTTCTGCAGAGTGACGACTGGTATCTTCTGCATAGCAACGCAGCAGCACATTGATCCCAATTAGTAAAAAGTTCCTTTCCAAAGCTCGCGCTACCATGTGTTTCCATATATTCGTATTCACCATACAAAGTCCAGTGGGACATTTGCTGTTTCCCATTAAAGAAAAAGCATTTACAGCGACGTCGTTTTGTGTCATCAGATGAAGAGAAAGTAACGTTGTAGGAGGCCTTAGAAGAGGTGGCGAAAAATGGCTTCCAGCTGTGTTTCCAGAAGTTATAAGAACGCTGGAAGAAGTGTATAGTCGCCCAAGGGGACTACTTAGAAGATGGATGTGCTTCAGTGCTGTGAACTATTGAGGGTAAGGTTTTCTAAACCTCGTGCCTGAACTTTTGCATAATACTACGTATACTAAATAGTTCATAAAAATTATGCAAAGGTTATTGGAGAAAAATTTGTTATTTCCAAATGCAAAATAAAATGAAAATAAACATAAAGTAAACACATGCCTTTTACATCGTTAACAATACTGATATTCTCAAAAGTATTTTAAGTTAAACAGAAACGAAGAATTAACTTCAGACTACTTTCATGAGAAGTCTTGTTTAGACAGTGATTAAATTCTTGATAGTAATTAAGCATGTTTTTTAAATATAGGGCATTTGTGCGTGAGAATATCGTAAAGTTTTAGTTATCATTAAACTGAGATACTAATTTAATTTTTATTTATCACATTTAGGACTTTTCCGCATAATCGCCATCCATAATTATACATTTCTGCTGCATTTCATAACCTTTGAAAGCTGTCATTAAAGAACCCAGCATATTGCTACACCAAGAAGGCGACATGCTACAGACGTGAAATTTAAACAGCAGGAAGAAGGTGTTGTGATATGTAAATGATTAATTTTTCAGCGCATTCAGCGGTAATAACACCTAATATGTGTTTAAATGAGGAAATGTTCAGCCAATTTCTCATACACAAATTGAATTTGAACATTGTTGCCTTGTAAAAGTTGTTATGATGCCTCAGGTAAAAAGCAGAAATGTGTCAGAACGTTTCTGACTTTGACAAAGATTTAATTGTAGCGGACTGGGATTGCGGTTTATCTTTTTACAGTATTGCTGCTCGCGTCGGTCGAAATAATCCAATGATTGTTTGCAGAATATGAAATCGATGGGTTCAGGACGTTTTTACAAAACGCCGTGCTGGAGATCAACGTCTCCCGATCACTAGTAGCCGAGATGACATGCGTGTTACCCGCATGGCCTTAATGGATCTTGTAGTCACGCCACGAGTCCTGAGTCAAGAATTGGGGTCATTTGTAAAACTACAAATGTCTGCATGAACTGTTCGTAAATGTTTGCAGCAACATGGACTCCCAGCTCAAAGACCATGACTGCGGCTACCCTTGACACTGCATCATAGACAGAAACGTCTTCAATAGTTTCAGCAATGACGAACCTGGGCGCATGAATAGCAAGACGTCATTTTTTTCAAGTGATTAAAGGTTCTGTTTACAGCTTCAAGATGGTCGCATCCGTGTTTGGCTGCATCGGGGTGAATTCAAATTGGCAGCGTGCATTCTTCATCGTCATACTGGCCAATCACCTGACGTGATGGTATGGGGTGCTATCGGATACACCTCTCGGTCAATTGATGCTCGCATTGAAAGCACTTTTAACAGTGCACGTTACATTTCTAGTGAGTTGTAACCCGTGGCTCAATCCTTTATTCGAGCCCTGCGTTTTAGCAGGATAATGCATGACCGCGTGTTACCGGTATTGTGCGGACCTTCCTTGATACTGAAAATTCTCGGCTGTTGCCCTTACCTTCATGTTCACCAGATCTCTCACCAATAGAAAACATGTGGTTCATGGTTGCCGAGCGATTGTCTCGTCACCATACGCCAATCACTACGGTTGATGATCTGTGGCATGGTATTGAAACTACATGAGTATCTGTACCTGTGCATGCCATCCAATCTCTGTTTGATTCAATTCTCAGGTGTATAAGTGCTGCTATTACTGCAGAGGTGGTTGTTTTTAAGCTCTATGCACCAAAATTTCTTTAAAATTTAATTACTTGCTATTTCTTGTATACAATATTTGTCCAATAAATATCATTTTGTTTTATCTTCATTTCTTCCTGGTGTAGCAGTTTTAATGGCCAGTAGTGTACTTTGATGCTAAAGCTACAATACGACTTTAGTCATAAACCACACAAATAATCAATATAAGTTTTAAATTTTGTAGATGACAAACCGATAAAAGGCACTAGTCATTATTAAACGTATTTTTAATTTAGTATTGATAAATTAATTATCAAAAACAATGTGTGGTACTGATACATTTATAAGTATATTATATCAGTGTAAATACGCATTTAAATTTACTATATCAACATTTATTTTGTTTTATTTTCTTTCAGTAAATTAATACTTATTTTAAATCTTTTATTTTCAATTATTCAATATGCTCTTGCCCAGTACATAGGGATATTATGGCCCCTAGGGAGCGTTCTGTACAGTTTGAAAAACACTTCCGTAGTTTCTAATCTGAAATTACTTCATTTGTGTTACCAAGTCTCCAATCCCGCAATTGTCTTTAGTTCTAGGAAAGAGAATAAAATCACGTAGATCGAGATCTATAGACTAGGATGAATATTTCAAAATTTCAAAGCCAGATTACTTTGATTTTTTTCTCGACCACACTGCAAGATGATTGAGCAGGTACATCATTGTCAAGAACAGTGATTATACTTCGTGTTGATTCTTAATCAGAGCATCAACCAATTTGTTTTGCCTTGAGCTAGAATACGCACTAGTGGTGGTGAAACCCTTTTCCTGATAGTTTATTAACATAACTCCATCACAGTCTCAAAAAATAGAAAACATGACCTTCCCTTGCAAACTTCTGCAACTTAGTTTTGTTGAGGAGAGATCAATAATCCCTTTGACATATTCATCATTTTGATGGATTCATGAGTCTTCCGTAGTTTCTGGAGACCAAGAAAATCTACGTCTTGATCTAAAGGATTCAATATCTTTCTTGACAGGTTGCGCTGCATTTGCTTTTGAAAAGAAGTCAGTAATAGGAAAACTCTGAGTGCTGACATCTGTAGCAAAAGCAACTGAGATCAGTTTAATTTTTGTTCATTTTAATGGTTTCTCTTTGGTTTAATAAAATAAAATTTTCCACTTTCTTCACTATTCTCAAGTGAAGGTCTTTTATTTCTTGGATTGTCTCTGACGGATATGTGGCCAGTTGGAAAATTTCTTTGCCACTTCAAAAAAGTGTTATATGACAGGCTATCATTTCGTCAAGCAGCTATTATTTCATCATGGATTTTATGGTCATTACAATATTTTAAAAATGAATTAACTTAATTAAACTTGAGTGTCTTCATATTTTCCATACATCACAAGTTAAGGGTTTCAAGAACCAAACACACCAATATTAATAGTTGTAATTTACAACATTGTATAAATTTGGATTAATTGATTTGGAGCATACAATTTATCTCGGTAACAGGTTATTTTTTAGTAAAAATTAAAACATTATGTGTTAAAACTTCGATTCATTGTCGGTTGGTGATGATTATTCACGCGAGAAAATTCAGATATCTCTCCCCTCTTGTATTTATAAAAGTGTTTGCAGATGTATGTAATCTTTGAAGTGAGTGGCTGGCACTTCATCCAGCACTGAAACAATTAACAATTGGTAAATTATAGATTATTAAAGTTGGTTGGTAACTTAGATGGAAGGTTTTATTTCTTCTAAATGAAGTTGTAATTTTTTTTTACGTTAGCAAATTTTGATAATCTTCGTTTTGGTATAATTTTGGCTTTCATCGAATAATTTATGCTATCCAATATTACGAGGGGTGGTACCCATACGTAAATTAATACTTTTTAAGAAATCAAAACTATTGCTTATTTCGTGTCAACTTTTGACGATTTTATACTAGTGTTTCATAATTATTGGCTTAGATATAAATTTATACTAAACTTGATTTATAATAACGTGAATTAATAATGTGTTGAGCACTCTGTTCGGGAAATATAAATTTTTTTCAGCATAAACAAAATAAGGAAGTTCTATGAAAAGGAATATTCAAATTGTTACAGAATATTGCAACTTTTAGGTAATTGATACTAATGTATATTTTATTTAAATCAAGTACTCTTAAAACTCTTTAAAGATATTATGGCGAATAAAGTTTTGCAAACTGAAGCTAATTTCATTGATATAGACCAATGACTTTTTTCAGATATCCACTTCAGGTGAAATATTCTACTAAATATATATATATATATAAGTTTTCACAAAGAAATATAAAATATGAATTTTAGTTCACTTAATAGCCACTATATTTATTAAAATGCATTAAGAATAACAAAATTTTAGTGACGTGTCTACACATTCACAGAGGCATCAACAATTTTGTTTGAAAAATAACTGAAATTAAACTATCAAAGTTAGTTCAATTTAAACGAAATATTAATTCGAATTCGGTGTTTTCCATGGAAACTTTATGTTAGAAAACCTACAGACAATTGATTTCCGAATTACGTTAGTTTGATTATTAAATAGTCTGTATTGTGGATTTCTTATAAAGAAAAAAAAAATGCAACCTTCTAAAGTATCGTATTCTCCAGTTTCATATTCTGCTGTCAGGTATTCTCCAGTTACGTAGTCTAAATCATCAGAATATCCAAACCCATCTTCAGTGCATGGTCGAGAAAACAGTATCAAGTTACTAATAACTAAATATCCAATGTCCTAAAAATTTTAACAAAACAAAGAAGAAGATTTTTATTTTCTATTTTTAAGTTCTGTTATTGGAAATATTTGAAATTTCAAACTAACTCCATACTGGTTAAATAACATCCAATAGTTAACATCCCTTATATAATAAATTCTTGGAAATATTTAAAAGAATCTTTTGATCCTCACACACACACATGTCTAGTATACATAGTCATTGTAAAGAGAATTTTTAAGTTGTTGTTTTATATTTAACTCTTGATTAATTGTTGACAACTAAATTAGTTCTTTTTATGTATTTATAAGTATAAATGTTTTCAAGCAAACTTCTATAAAACATTGAGTTTTTTTAGTACGTTTTAAATTAAAGAGTTAGAAAAGAGTGAATGATGAGTATTTATAAGTCCCATAAGCAAAATTATTGCCACGAAATTTGTGTAATTAGTGTTTAATTTCATCTTAAAATAGCGTAAATAATCTATATCTGAATGTTTAATATATTAATGTTACTTTCTGCTGTATTTTTTTACGATAAAATTGTAATAATCGCAAGTAACGGCAATTTTTACATTACAAGAACGATTCGATGGAAACTTGACAAAATATTGGTGAGCTGGCATCACTTTTGCACCAAATTTGGCAACTTGGCTACCATATTGGTGACCATATTTGATCACTTGGCGACCACTTGGATGCTTTTGGAAATCACCGCAGAAATCCGGGTGTTTCTAAAGTCGCGTACCTCAATCTTTGTGGTTGAGTTTTAAAGACAAAAGAATTATGTTAAAAATAAAGGACAAACAAAGGTTGAACGGTATTATGTATTGTCAAGAGTCAGACGTCGTAAAATCACAGAAAATAATCAAAATGGTGTTCATTTTCCTGGACACACAATTGAATTATTTTTATCAGATTAATATACACTACGAAATGTGTGAGAAATAATATCCAATACTGCATGAAGGATGTTGCTCTTAAGTTCATCAAGCTCATGGAGATTATTCCTGCAGATGACATTTCTCAGACATCACCAAAGGAAAAATTCCGGAATTGACAATTTCGGCGAACGTGGTAGCCAAAATCCTTTGGAAGTGACACGATCATCAAAAAATTCAGTTAAAGCTTCCATACTGTCCCGTGATGTGTGACTCGTTACGCTATCTTACTTCAACCAAGCGTATCATTCATCACTGTTCAACAAGGATATAAATTCCGTAATTATGTTTATGTAGACGGACGGTCATTTTGTTGGACTCCTTTGTAAAGCGGTCTCCACGTCTGCTACTTTCGGTTCCACTATGAACACTCTACCCGATCGCTTCCTGTCAGCAAACGATCCTGTGTCACGGAACCGTTGCACTAAACGTGTTATCGTTGATGCATTTTGTGCTGTTTCACCCAGATATTTCTGCTGATATGCATTTATCACACGACAATGAAATTTTGTAGCAAAATAAAATTCCACGATGGCTATTATTTGCTCTTGGGAAAAAAATCGTGCACCTCCCCTTGTGCTCTACTGACTACAACTGACGCCTGCTACGTTCAAAACTCCTTATGATGAGGCCCCTGCTGCCATCCAGTGACAGAATTCTTAACCAACACTTTTGGTTTTTAAGCAACAAGGATTACCATATGGATGTGTGTGATTTTTGAAACAACCGGTATTAACATCACAGTCTATGACGTAAGGGGAGTTTTGGGGAAACAATTGAAAATCAGCCACGCAGGCTATAAATAGCAGTCGCTTGGAACAATTGAGTCAGTATTACTTCAACTGTTGAAAAGTTCATTAACGTAATTGGTTGATTGCGGATAAACTTTAACTTTATCTGCCAATATTTTTGGACACTGATAATTGCGTGAGATCGAACCTTTTGGGAGTTTTTGTTCGCATTTTACGGCTGTATCAAAAATTTTTAAGCTTTGTCATTCTTAAAAGAAACTCTTTCGCTCTTAAGAACTAATAGCATAAAATCCAAGAACCCCGATCATCGAAACAGTACTTATTAATCTTTAAACAGCTCAATCATTAAGAGAGAAATTTGATCCTTTACTGTTTTTTCATCTAAATGTAACACACACACACACACGTATATATTATAGATTAATTTCATATTTGAAGCAATCTTTCGTTTCCCATTGAATGTTACTATCTTATTTTTCAGTGAACATTTTTAAAAAGTAAACAAATAAGTGAAATTACCGTAAAAATTCCGTACGCATCATCATAAACAGATGTAGAATAAGATGATAAACCACTCCCAGAAATTGATTTTGAAGGTTTCAAACCTAAAAAAATTTGTAGGGAAAAATTTTTTCCATTAAACTTTGAAAATGACGGATAGTAATCTCTCTGTCTTTCTCTCTAACACACACACACATACACTGATAATAATAATAATAAAAAAACTATTCCCCAATTTTAAGTTTTTCTCGTACATATATATATTCACAAGATAGTTTGAAGTGTTTTATGAGGGTTATTAAAGGATCATAAGTGTGTGTTTCAAAACATTATTACTAATTTGTTACATTTTTTATAAGGACCCTGTAAGCTTAATAAAGGAATTATTTTTTATTGAGATGTGATATTTACTCTTAAAAAATATTTTACTTACTATTTTAATAATTTTGATATCCTTTTAAAAAGTACAACACTTTTGTTTCAAATACATTTCATGACGTATTTTATACAACTGAAGAAAATAAAATGCTATCTCTAAAAATTATAAGCATCAGAGCTTCGATCATAAGAAAGTCAAATTTTGCTTTTAAAACATTCGACAGTCAGAATACTTAAGGTTTAACTTAACTTAATTTATTTACGATATTTTAAAGAAAAGTAAAAAGGAACAATTAAGATATCCCTTCATTTGAAATAAGTTTTTAAGCACATATTTAAACCAAAGATCTTTCATGCTAGGCAGTGGAATCTTCCATTCAAAAAGGTATGTATATATAAATATATGAAATGAGATAAAAACAAAAACTTTAAGCAGCATTTAATAAAGTGACAGGAATTCGATCGTACTTTAAACATTATAAGAATACATTATTAGGTAATAAAAGTTTATCAAACATCTAAAAAAGTAATAAGTGCTTTTCAAAAGAATCGAACTTTTCAGTAGCCAGTTATACTGATATAACCGATATACTCCTGTAGAAATATAAATAAATATATTAATTTCTTTTGATTATTCTCTCATTTTGATTTTGATTACTTAATGGTTTTTAAAAATATTATTAATTTTTGCAGATTTTTGCAATTCGTTCCTGAATAATTTACACAATATCAAAAACTATAATGTGTTTTTTTTTTTTATTGTAGGAAATTTTAAGATCTTATCCTTAAATCAATAAACGTAAAATATTTGACTTCAGTACATCAGGTTTCAACAGTATTTAATCATGTGCAAAAAAAGCTCTGAATTTTCAGAATATGTAAAGTAAAATTTAAGAAAATACTAGAGTAATTTTATTTTCATTTCTCCAATTCTCTTTTTAAGAGTCCTGTATTAAAGAAGATTAAAAAACAAACAAACATCGGAATTAATATTTTATGTACATCATATTTGAAGTCAGAATTTGAACAAGATAAATTCTCTCTCTTTTATTATAAATTGTAGTTATGAAGTTAAAGTTGTGAAAAGTAAATATAAGCTTATATGTACTGAGAAGATATTTCAACTGTTCTTAGCATGATAAATCATGTGCAACTTTCAACATTTGGCTGATGTTTATAAAATAATGAAAACAGTAATAATTCTGTAATAAAAGAGCAGATCACAGTGTTAAACACTAACGTGTAATTACTAACTGTTAAAAGTAATAACATGTCGCATTAAATACAATTATATGTGAGAGATAAATCATGTCAATATCATAAATGTTTCATAAAAATATACAATGAATTACATTGATCCAAATTGATATTTCTTACCTGGTTGAGGAATGACATTATTGCAAGGACTGGGGTCATAATAGTTATTTTTATTTATTTCCTCAATACGCTGGAAAATCTTAATAGAGAAAACAAAGCAAATGTTATACTAAAGACTTCAATCTCTTAAAATTATGAGAATTATGAGAAAATCAAGGTATTAAAGGTTTACTTCATCTTTCGTTAGCTGATCACTTGAATCCAAAATAGAAATGCTTTTATCCACTATTTTTAAACCGCAGAGTGAATTTGGAGCAGATGTGACACGCACGGTTGTTTGTGCACCTGGTTGTTTTTCTTCATCTCTGAATTCAAAATCGACCTATATTTTTCAATCATAAAAATCATGGCATAAACTCGAAACATTTAATAATACACTCAGGAACATTGAAAATAGCGATCGAAGAAGGAAGCTAAGTACAATCGCGAAACTTTGCAAATAAGTACAGCGTAATGTGATATGCAAATGATCCAAGTTTTATGCCATTAAGCATGCTCATACACGCCGAAGTGGCGCTACAATCAAGAAAAGGGTGCTCTATAAGCTAGCGCAAATTCGAAGATTCATAAACGTGACGATTACCCGCCGATTGTAGGAAGACTTTGGGAAGTGAAACATGCCACATAAACGTGCTAGAAGACATTTCTCAGAGTTAAGCGAATTTGAGAGAGGCCTGATCAATTGATGAAAACTGCAGGCTAATCGACGCGCCGTATTGCTGGCCAGGTGGATCGTTCGGAGTGTGCCGTTAGAAATTGTTGGGAGCAGTGGACACGAGAAGGTACCCACGCGCGGAAAACCTGGGTCTAGAGCGACCAGGAAGACCGCGAAGAGAGAGGATCGAAGAATCATGCGGCAAAACCTTGTGGATTCCACAGTGACTCGTTCAACGATGCGAGCAAACGTAGGTGTAGCAATTGTTCCACAAACAATTTCCAGACACCTTGCAGAAGCAAATCTTAATCCAAGCGCTCTTTCCGTGCACTCCCTTTAACACCGGAACATCGGCAACTGCGTCTAACGTGGTGCCAAGCCAGATCAATGTGGAATGTCACAGATTGGCAAAAGGTTGTGTTTAGTGATGAATCCCGGTTTGTTTTGGGGACAGATGATAACCGTGTACGGGTGTGGGGGCACCCTGGTGAGCGGTACAAATCCCCCACACTCTTCTACGTCACACTGCCCGCACAGCTGGTGTAATGGTCTGGGGGCCATAGCCTATGATAGCCGGTCCACTTTAATTGTGATGCGTGGAACCTTAACGGGCCAACGTTACGATGATGATATTCTTCGACCCCATGTAGGATGTTTCCTAAAGGGTCTCTCAGGGGTAATTTTCCAGCATGATAATGCTCGTCCGCATACAGCAAGAGTTGCTCAAGACTTCCTACGTCATTTTCAGACTCATCCATGGCTGGCCCGCTCACCCGATTTGTCCCCTGTAGAGCACGTGTTGATCAGCTAAAACGGCAGATGCCAACGTGTCACTCTGTACATGATTTAGTGATGGCTGTTCAAAATTTGTGCACCCATCTGCCTCAGGACAACATAAAGCGTCTAATCAACTCAATGCCGGACCGTGTGGCGCAATGTATTGCAGCTGGAGGTAGTCTAACGCGCTATTGAAGTTGCCCAGTATTTGTGTCGTTGCACACCCTGTATTCGTTTAATTGTCTTGTTTTTGAGATCAAGTGAATCTCTCATCTTTGTCATTATGTGTATTAAATTTTATTTCAATCCGATGCTTTCTTCTTGGGTCGCTATTTTCAATGTTCCTGAGTGTATATCAGATATTGTTAGTTGTTATCATATTGCAATACAATTGGTTGTTTCAATACAGCTTGAATCTATTATAATGGAATTTTAATAGTTAGTTTAAAGCTAAAATATTAGCGCATCATTCATTATTTTCATTTTAACTATAGAGGGTGTCCTAGCTAAGATGTTACAAACTTCGAGGGGAAGTAGGATACGCCTGGATGACTTGCAATCAGATACGAACGCCAGATCACGCGAGAGAAATGCCTTCCTCGTGCGGTAAAGACATTGAAAAGGCTGAAAACCCCAATGCTGATTCTTTCTCTCGCAAATGTTCCAGTGGATATGGAGGGCAAACTTCTTGGTAAAAGGTTCTCAAGAGAGTTTTTAGGGGACAATATGCAAATTTCTCGTCGGATAGTTGAATTAGCCACCAGAGGGACAGTACGATTAGAGCTGCGCTGAGATGAAGCTTCATTTCGCACGCAGACATAGAGACTGTAGGATTGCAGACGACATGAACAAAGAGCATGAACTCAGAGGAAGCAGACTGTAATGGTCAAGCCACTCGGAGGTTTAGCCCCTAAACGCATCCATTGAGACGAGCTTCTGCCCATACCATGCTCGCATGCCTAAGTCAGCTATTAGGTAACAGAAGTTCTTTCCATAAGTCCACACACACTTTAGATCGAACGACACATACGTCAGCCAATGATGAACAAGTGCTGCCAGAATAATTAAACAACGCACATGTTTCCTCAGCGACGCATTCTAACCTGAGGTATCAGAATGATAAAGCCCCCACCCATTTCAGACGTTTTGTTCGTAATCATTTGAATGCATCATTTGTCTAACGATGTATCAGCCATGGTGGCTCAATGCATTGAACCACCCAATCACAAAATCTGACATGTATAGATTATTTTTTCTGAGGGCATGTGGAATTCCTTGTCTACGAAACTCCCGTCGACAGCATCAAAGTCCTTAGAGCCATCGTCGAAACTATAAAGGAAACTGCATCACATACAAAGTTCGTCAATTTGAACATGTCCTTTTGTAGAAGTTGCATTTCATTTTTGTTATTTTTGTTTTTATATTTATGAACAGCGAATACTAAAAACCTTTTCTCCTATTTTGTGCCTTTTTCTTGCGTTTTATGTCTAAAAAGTACGAAATGGAACTTCAATAACAAGCACTGTCAGAAAATCCATGCCCATCTAATGCTTTATATCATCCGGAAAGCGATCCGATCTGATATTCCTATGGGATTCTGAGTCATCTGCGTTTACCTTACCTCCCCTTGAAGTTTGTAACATCTGAGTTTGTACACACCTGTATACTTTGGTGTATTCTAAAAATAGTATCAATATAGTGAGTTTCCTTCCATAACAAAGTCATTGAGATCATTTTCAGAATATTATCAATTGCAATACACAGCAGTTATATCGTTAAGTTTTTATCATAATAGTTTTTATTATAATCAGCGTTCATTAAAAACAACGTAATTTTATTCTGACCTTAATTTTGTTTGTTAGTTCCCTTTTAAATGTCATTTGTTAATTTTTAATCTTGTATTAGTATCAATTGTTATTTTAAATATATTTGTAGTAGTAGTATTAAGTCAAATTTTTTAACGACATAATCTATGTAGCATAACTTTTTAAAAAATAAATGTTAAATACCTTATTTTTGAAACATTTTTCAACTTGAATTTTCTGAGCGACAGCTACAATTTCTCTGTCCTCACGAACGTAGAAGACAAGTAGCGTGAAAGAAGGTGACATGGAAGTATCTACATTGATAGGAATATACACTTCGCCGATAGGTGGCGTATATCTAACATGGAAATTTAATTATCATACATATTATCTGTTACGTAATACAAAAAAAATATTTTTAGCTTAAAATAAATAAGAATGCGTTACATGATTACGAAATTAACAAAAGTATTAATTCCAATTTTTGAAGCATGATGGATTATACTTTTTGGTTTAAAAAATAATTTCCTAAATTTTTAATTCTTTTTGTTATTTTGGAATCATTGAAGGGCTTAGTATTTACATAAATAAAAGAGTGGAAAGTTCTTTGGTTATTTATTATTAAACTATTTCGGTACCTAATTTAAGGTTGTGAATTTGCTTAGGAAAAGTAATCCACAGTTTTTATTTTTATTTTTATATTTTGATTTTATTTTCACTATCTTACTGAAAATGCTAATTTTTATATAATGTTTCCACATTTTTCTAAAATTTTTCCATTTTTTAAATTTCATACTTCATGAATATCACGTACTGATCGCAAAATAACTCTAAAACAGAAAAAAATGGGTTCATGTAAAGAATGTACAGAGAAAGACAAACAAATAAAATTTCTAAGCAATTGAATGATTATTTCAGGGTATAATCCTTACAAAGGAAGGAAGTGTTTATGACCTCACAGGACTCTTAAATTGCAAATTTTTCAATTTTTTGAAAAAAAAAATAGATCGTAAAGTCTTAATATTTCTGAGTATTTTGGTACTGAAATTCTGTTGATACTGTGAAAACTTCCGAAGTTATTGAGAAATAAGTAGTGAGATTTATAAAGGAAAATTCTATGTTTCTTATCTTTAACTTCATTTTTCGCAAAACAACAAAATTAAGCTTCCGCGCAGGATTTCTCAAGAACTATTTATGATATTAATTTGAAATTTTATACACGTGTTTAAATTAAGGCTCTTCATAGCTTATACATCAATTAAAAAAAATTAATAGAATTTTTTATTTGAATTTCAATTTATTTTTTTCTTAAAAAATTAAAATTTTCGTTATAACTGTAGTTAAAAATTTTTTCCCCTTTAAATTTCTTAAAAGTGTATATAACTTCAAAAGTAAACATTTTTGTACCAAGTAAAATTAATTTAGTAAATTTTGATCAATTTTGTACTTCAGGATTCTGCACGGTGTAAAATACTAATTTTCATATTTTTGAAAAATTGTCCACTTTTTATTTCTTCATAACTTTTAAATTGTTTCTCAAATTCTCTCAAAATTTGAGAAATATTGTAAATATATATGATTATCACGTGGTAAAAATTTCAAATTATTGTTTTGTTTTATCGTTGAGTTATATTGGTTTGAAGAAGGATGTTTTTTTCGAGTGCATGGATAACTGTTAAGGGTCCTATGAGCCCTTCAGTGTATAACCCTTACAAAGGGAGGAAGTGTTTAAGGCTGTTTTCGGTTAATGTTAAAGAATAGGATCCGAATTTGGAACATTTTTCAGATATAAAATAAATAAAAAAAAAAATAATATGATATTCTGGCTTCACTACCCTTTAAAGATCAGTATTTTTTATATCATACTTCCTATTTTTAACCAAGCTGATTCATTTTTATTCTGGTATAAAATGTGTTTCGTGTTTTTTCCCCTATATCATAATGTTAAATGGGATACGCCTTCACTTATTAAAACGAAAAATAAAATATTCAAGGAATATTTTGAAGTTTTTAAAAACACTATATTGTTAACAGAGGTATGAGCTAAGATATTGAAAATTTCCATGAAAATTGAGGCATTTTTCTATCTGAAAATGTGCGTCGCGTTTAGTTCAAGGTCTCGTACTTTTACCGAAGACATCCTTAAGTTGTTCGTCCATCTCTCTTTTGGATGCAAGCCGTCTGTTAAGGTATTACATGGCGCTGTTTTGACAGAGATGTTGTGTTAGTGTATCCTCGGTAGTGTTGGGATTTGTATGTATGGAGAGAGGAGAGTGAGTTTGAATACAGTTTGTGAGGTATTATGAGGTCTGAGAGCTCAGAAATGAATAAGATGTATGATAAATTAGGAGTTGCAAATAAAAAGTTTGTTATTAGTAATTAGAAAGTGGTAGTTGATTGTAGATAGATAGTAGCGTCAGTACACTGTCACTTGAGGTGACATAGACTGATTAAGTTTCTGGATGGTGTATTGCAGAATTTCGTGCTAAATTGTCTTCAACTGTTGAGCGAAATTATCAACATTCCAGGATGGTTGTAATTACCTTCACATAACGTCTCAAATGTGCTCTATGGGAAAAAGGTAAAGCAAGCTAGCTAGCCAAGGACTAAAGCAAGTTGAAGACAATTCACAGAACACGTGCCGTGGGCGGTCGAGAATTATCGTGTTGAAATGCAAGCCCTAGGTATCACAAAAGGAATGGTAACACAACCGGTAGCAGGATGTCGTCAACGCACCACTGTGCTGTATGTGGGGCAGAAAGGACTGCCCAAGGGGTTCGACTTTCAAAGGAGACGGCACCTCAGACCATGTCTTTGGCGTGTGCGGTCTTTTATTGTCAGAGCAGCATCCCCATCCTCAGAGATGTCTGTGGTTATCGTCAGGACATAGTTGAAAACGAGACACGTCGCTAAAAATTATTCGTCCCCAGTCAGCGAATTTCCGTGTTTATGGAGCCCGTACCCAATTGACAGTGTAATGGTATGGGTGATAAGTGGTGTAAAAAACGTGCGTAAATTTCTCTCTTTCATTCATCTGTGGAGGGTCATGTTGCACAAATTAGAGCGGATCAAACGTGGATAGTTGACAATGATGAATCCGGTACTGTGACAGCTGCTGTAAAAATCACTCTGTCTTCCCACTCTGTTGTGGTCCTTGGTTGACCGCTGTTATTCTGACATAGATAACATCCATTATCAAAATATTATTGCCAGCATCGTTTAAGAGCCGCCTCGCTTCGACCCAGATGTCGAGCGATTCTTCGATTCGTTCAACCAGCATCTTTCAATCCAATCGAAGGAGTTCTTACAAACTCTGACATGTTCTCTTAATCTGCACTAATCTTTCGGCGATGCATTGTTACAGCTAACGTAAGACACAGCAGTCGAAATGTAACAAAAATTCTGACCATCAGATTTAGAATTTCTCTTCATGTACACCTGTTGAATGAGAGGTTTAGACCACTGGTCATTCATTCGACACAAAATTTTAATCATTTGCATTTTCGGTCTAAATGTCTTTGTATACGTAATTTCATTACAATTGGGCAAGCGCTTGGTGCTTCAAGATTTTGTTGTAGAGTTTATGTACAAAATTTGGACTAGTGGTGTACTAAATTTACCTTCGGACGCTTTATTTAAATTTCCATCTTTATGAAAAATTGATTTACGTAATAAAATAACACTTTTTGTTTTGTGCACATAAGTTTAGCAGTGATGGGAGGCCAACGAATTATTCAGCAGACCTCGAAATTTCAAAGTCAGTTTTTTGGAATTCGTTTCTTTTTTTCCTCACTGGAGGGTGGAATACCTTTGACAAGGGAGTGCCAAAAAAGTTCCCGCGCCTGGGGTCACTGGACCCATAAATTGCGGGTGCGTCAACAAATTTCCGCGCTTCCGAAAGTGCAATAAACCCTATGCTGTAACTCTGCGCTGGTTCTGGACCAATCAGAGGCAATTAAGTGGACAAGACAAAGAGTCTGCTCTAGGATTTTTAGTTGAAAAGTCGTCAAATAAACAGGACGCACCCCGATTTTGAGACAGAGAGAGAGACACCGACAGAGCCGATCCCAGAGCTAGAGAATCACAAAATAAACTTCCGTGGGGACTCCGGGCGTCAACCATGTCCATTCTCCTACCCTGCTTCATCCTCTCTCAAGCTAAGTTAAATTTTAATCTTGTAGCGAAGTAAATTTCAGATATTTGTGCTTCAAAATAAATTTAATAATGTTTTAAAACTATACGATCAGTGTATAATTTATTGTGAGATGAGTGTTTTAATTTTAGAATTAGTTAACTTAATTAATTGTCATGATGCGATGTGAAATTAGGAATCTGTGTTCAAAGATTTAATAGATTTATTAAGTTTAAAATAGCGTCGCATCCTCTGGTGTTGTGACCTTTTTCTTTTCCTAGACACGATGTTGTATTGTGAAATTAATTTTCTTCAAAATTTTATTTGTTGTTTCCTTGTAAGTTTAAATTTATACGAGATGTTGGGTCACCGAATGATAATCTTAGTTCATCTGTTAAACATGTAAAAATTTCTTATTGTGTGCCATTGTGTTTTGATTGTATTTATTACTCAATTTTTCCAGTTGTGAAATTTTTTTTTTTCTCGCAGTACTTTTTTATTATTTAGATACTTGGGGATGTTGCAAACAACAGCTTCTGAAAGAGGGTGCTGACGATGTGACAGGTACTGGTGCTTTTCTTTTATATCGATGTTGATTTTTTTTTATATATGTGTTTACGCGAAAGTCGATTGGTTAAAAAGTTTTATTTAATTTTCTGAGATTATGAATTTTCTCCTACCCTGCACGAGTGCTTGAATTCATTTGTTTTAGATTGAATTTAATTGTTTCTGTTGCAATTTAATCTCGTTAGCAATTTTATTTTTAAACTTTTTAAACATGCCACTTACGCGACAATCCGACTTTTTGACGCAGACAGCGTCTGAAAATTTAATCTAATTGATTTGATCCCAAAGTATGACGGAAGTGTATCGTTGGGAATACGTAGGTTCCTGGTGAAAATCAATGATGTTGCAAATTTAGGTAATTGGGCTAATGCTGAGAAAGTCACTATTCTTAAACTAAAATTAGCGGGAATAGCTGAAGATGTTTCTTTATCCGATCCATCTCACAGTAATTTAACAGAATTCAACGACATCGCTAGAGTTCACATTTCGAGATTTGAGAGGACCGTTCCGTTGTCCACGCGGCTTCAACTATTTTCATCATGCATCAAGGTTCCTCCGAAAGCGTGCAAGAATTCGCAGCACGCATCAACAAACTAGGGACACAGATATTTCAGTCAAGTAATTCGGCTTAAAAAACACGGCGGCAAGAAACGCTAATGATCAACTTTTACAGTCCCGTTTTATCAGTGGGCTGCGAAATGATATTCGCAGATTTGTTTTGGCGCGAGACCCCACAATCTTGAGGAATCGATAAACGCTGCGCTGATAGAAGAGCAAAACGTTAAACTCAATCAAATAGCTAATGATGAGAGAACTGGTTTGTCGCCTTTACTCACAGAAACATCGGTCATTTCGGCATTGACGAACAAGTTAGATGAAATAAATTTAAGGGTTGAGCGTTTACAAGAGGCCAGTTCAATTACGGCTCACAAAACAGGTGGCTTTTTTTTTTTTTCGCAGAAGGGAGACTGTCTTTAAATGTTTTTATTGTGGCTTACAGGGACATAAGCAAACGGAATGTAGGAGGAAAAGAGAGGAAGAACGCCAATCGAATTACCTACCCCCTGGGGAAATTCCGCTGGCAAATTTTCTGTTTTCGCCACCCAAACACTCATTCTTTCGACCAACGACGCGTCCATTTCCACGACTCGGCTTTTCACGACAATTACACAGCCCCCAGGCATTCGGCGACCGCTCCTCAAAGAACTTCCCGTGGCAGAGGAAATACAGCTGGTTTCAGACGCAATACGAGAAATGATAATTTAACCTTCCGCGGAGAAAGCCGATTTTAGATATTACACAATTGGTAGAAAAACGGCTTTCTCCTATAAAAACTAGAGACGAAATATTTGATCTACCAATAGTTGACGCTAGCGTGCAGAACTCTAGATTCAGAATTTAATTGACACAGGTGCGTTCGTTTCATTAATGTCCAATTCACTTTTGCTAAAAATAAAAAACGAAAACTTTAAAGAATTTAATGTTTCAATTCAAATTAAAGAGGTCAGCGGAAATACAGTAGAAATTATCGGTTGTTATGAAATACAAATGTCATTGGGGGAATTTCATTTTCAACATATTTTTTTAATAACTAAGCAAGATATTAATGATAATTATTGCGCTATTTTGGGATACGATTTTCTGAAATTATGGAATGCAGTTTTAGACATGGGTAAAAACCGTTTATTAATTAATAAATTTTCAATTCCGCTTATCAATTTTTCGCTTCCTTTGCGTGCCGTACAGACTAATTTTATTCATGGATTTTTAAAACACAAAACGTGTGTAGGTCCTCATTCAGTTACCAGTGTTCGTGTTCAAGTCTCAACATTACCTAATTCCAATTCTTCGGCTACTATTCAGAGTTCAGCAAAGTTGAAAAGTAAAAACATCCACTTAACTACTTCCCAAATTAATATCGATCCACAAACAAAAGGCACCATAATAAATATTAGAAACGATTCTGATAACATAATCACCCTTAACAAAAACATGCAGATAATTACTGTCAATAATTACGAAGACTTTTATTCCGATTTGCCCGTTTCTCAAGATATTCTACCCCACTCACGGAGAAGGATTTTAATTTTTCAGGTTTGGGCAGCAAAATAAAAAAAAGATTATTTCAACTTTTAATTACGCACAAAAGCGCTTTCGCTCACTCTACGGTAGAATTTTCTGCGGCCGCTACTGAGCATCATAGAATTAATCTGCAACATGACTATCCCATTAAATGTCCGATTTACAAGATTCCATTTAATTTAAGAAACGAATTTCGACGTCAGATAGCCGATTTAGAGAAGGCAGGGATTATTTCAAAATCTAATTCCCAGTACAATACTCCGGCCTTGTTTGTTAAACAAAAAGAAAAATGGCGCCTTGTTTTAGATTTTCGGAAACTGAACGAAATAACTTTGACTCAGGACTTCGTTATTCCAACATTGGACGACATTTTGCACGAAATTTCGGGTTCAAATTGTTTTTCGGCTTTAGACATGAAGTCAGCATTTAGTCAAATTCCACTTCACTTTGCAGACAGGCATAAGACGGCATTCTCTACTCCCGACGGTGACAAATACGAACTTAGTAGACTTTGTTTCGGTTTAAAAAACTCGGCAAAAGCATTTCAGTCCATTGCACAAGAGGTTTTGGGAGATTTATTACACAACGGAGCTTTGGTTTATATAGACGATGTTATTTTATTTACTAAAACTATAGATGAACATTTCGAATTATTGGGTAAGGTTTTTGAACGCTTTGAAAGAATTCACTTAAAATTTAATCGGAGTAAATGCCAATTTTTGACAAAGAGTTGTAAATTTTTGGGGTTTGTTGTAACGCCGGAAGGTATCCTTATAGATAAAGATAAGTCCGTTTCAATTAACGAGTTTCCAGTTCCAACGGACCAAAAGCAAATTAAATCTTTCTTAGGGTGTTGTAATTTTTATAGAAGATATATTAAAAATTTCGCAAAACGAGCATTTCCATTAACGAATCTTTTAAGAAAAGACACTCCGTTTGAGTGGACATCTGAGACGCAGGAGGCATTCGATGATATTAAGAAAGCCATATTAAACCCACCTGTCTTAGCACTACCCGATCCAAACGCAGAATTACAAATCACGACGGACGCTTCATCTCGCGGCATCGGGGCAGTTTTAGAACAAAAATATCCTAACTCTGAAGTCAAACCTTTATATTTTTTCCCCAAAGAAATTAAATCCTTCGCAATCTAAATATAACACAACTGTTTTGGAGTTCTTTGCAATATATACAGCATTAAATTTTTTAGACCTTTCTTGTTGGGAAGAAAATTTACAGTTTTTACGGATCATAAACCCCTCTCGCAGGATTTCTTTCAAATAAAAATCCTTCTTCCAAAATTTTGCGTTGGAAATTGGCTCTGGAAGAATTTATAATTACGATATACACTACATCAGGGGTTCCTTAAATTCAGTCGCAGATCATCTTTCTGGTTGTATTAATAACATCACAATAGCTTTACCTGAGTCTAAAGATCTTAATAAAATGCAGCATGAGGATCCTGTTTCATTAATTGTTGAAGGAGTTAGATAAGTTTGAGTTAAGGATTTTGTGGAATATTTGAGAAAGTTATTCGAAGGAGATAGATAAATTTTAATTTGATGAATTTGTAGAATAATTGGGAAAGTTTTTTTTTTATGGAGATAGATGAGTTTGCGTCTAAAAGTGTGTAATAAATTCGAGAGTTGTTTGATATGGAAATGGAAAATTGAGTTATAATAATTATGCGGTATATTTGAGGAAGTTGTTTTGATGTAGAGAAGGTCATTTGAGTTAAGGATTTTGTGCGATTTCGAGTAAATAAGTTGATAAACATAGATAAGTTGAATTAATGATTGTGTGGTATATTTAAGAATGTTTTGATATGAATCTAGAAAAGTTCGAGTTGAGGATTATGAGAGATTTTGTGTAAATAAGTTGATGGGCATAGATAGGTTTTAGTTAATGGTATTGTGGAGAAGTCTATTAATTATTTGGAAGTTGCAGATAAGTTTAGTTAGTGTTATTGAGGTACATGATATGAATGATCTGAGGTAAAGGCATTTTTGAATGATTGAGGAATCATTTTAAGGTTACTGAGAATTTTGGGTTAATGTTATGGAATGGTATTTGAGTAATTAATTCGATGATTATCGATGAATTGAGTTAGCAGTATTGTTGAAAATTGAGGATCTTTGTTTTTTTTGTATATTTGTTGCGAGTATAGTGAAACATTGTGATGAGTTTTTTTTAATTATTTAGAATTGTTACATTGTATTACGTGGAATGTTAAAAAAGTGATGTTGATTAGTGAAGTGAAATTTTTTTTGGAATTATGTTGTTTAATTATGTGTAGCACTTATAATAATTTTTTTGCCTTTTTTTTTGTTTTAGTTAAAATTACCTTACTCTGTATGTGTCGCCTCATATGTCATGGGTTGCATTATCAATTTTATGTTTATAAATTTTTTTTTCTGAAATTTTCAACTGCATTTGCGATTTCTGGAATTCATTTCTCAATATGGAAATTCGCATGTATTTGAATGTAGAAGAAATATTTTTTTCTCTCAAATTTCTTTAAAAGTTATTAATCGATATAGTTATTTTTTTATAATCGGATTTGCATGGTTTTTTTTGTCTTGATTGTACATTCTGTTTCTTGTGTTGGCGTTTGCGGCATGCAGCAAATCGTTTGCGCAGGGAATAGCATGTGCAAATTTTTTTCTCCTTTCTGCCTTTGTAAACATTGGGGATGCATCCTGATCAAATGCACACTCATAGTTTGCAATTCTAAATTTAATCGCATTAATTTTTTTTAATTTTCAATTGTAACCAATGCTTGTAGTGAATTTTTTAAATTTCTTAGGCTATTAAGCATTCTCGGAGGTTATATATTTTTTTTACCTATGCACACCCATCGCTTCAATTTCTAACTTTTAACTTTAAATAAATTTTTTTTAACAAAAGATTGTAATCATTGCTCTTAGTGAATCATTGCAATTTATTATGCTTTGAGCATTGTTGAAGGTTAAAATAATAATTTTGTGTGGTCTGATACATGCACATCATATTAGTCGTGTCAGGATTTCGATGTTATACGATTATGAGGTGTCTGTTTCTTAGTGCCACGTTTGTATTGATTATATATGTTTCACTTGTTGTTATTTCTTATCACAAAGTATTTTGTTCGATGCTCGTATGTGTGGTTATTGTGAGTACCGAAGCTGTTATATATGCAATTTTGAATTTACTATGTGTTACTCGTCTTATTTCTTTTTTATGATTTAGTGGCACATTATTTTTGTGATTATTCGATTATTTCTATTTGTTATTTTATATATGTTGTCCGTGTGAATTGTTTGGTGACCCATTCGACAATTATTTTTCGTAACATGAATATAATTATAGTTGTAAGTAGTTATTTTTCCCTCCTCACCGCTAACGGAATTGGGACTTCATTTTTAGAATTTACTTTATAAATTTTTTTTCTTCCTTTCTGTTACATTTTCAATTGTAAATTGTAGGAATGACGTGGTGGGTGCTTGGAGTCTGCGGCGGAAGTCAAATGGGGTCAAGTTTTTCTTTCTATACACTGGTTTTGGTTTCATGACAAATATGGTTTCCCTGGGAGACAATTTTTTCTCTTATAACATGCATCAGCTACTTGTTCACCACCTGTCGGGGCCACAGGATGGCCGCGCTCTCGTATAGTTTAAGGACTCCTGTGTTTGGCATCGTTCAAGGATTGGAGAGAATTGATGCGTTTCCTTTTTTTCTCCTGATGGGACATTTATAGTTGAAGGACTCCAGTGGATGGCATCGTTCAAGGATTGGAGAGAATTGATGCGTTTCCTTTTTTCTCCTGATGGGACATTTATAGTTGAAGGACTCCAGTGGATGACATCGTTTAAGGATTGGAAGGAATTGATGTGTTTTCGTTTTTTCTCCTGATGGGACAATTCTGTTTATACGTTATTGTGAAATTTTTTTTGTGCTGTGTATTTGAGAGGGGAGGAGTGATGGGAGACCAACGAATTATTCAGCAGACCTCGAAATTTCAAAGTCAGTTTTTTGGAATTCGTTTCTTTTTCCCTCACTGGAGGGTGGAATTCCTTCGACAAGGGAGTGCCAAAAAGTTCCCGCGCCTGGGGGTCACTGGACCCATAAATTGCGGGGTGCGTCAACAAATTTCCCGCGCTTCCGAAAGTGCAATAAACCCTATGCTGTAACTCTGCGCTGGTTCTGGACCAATCAGAGGCAATTAAGTGGACAAGACAAAGAGTCTGCTCTAGGATTTTTAGATGAAAAGTCGTCAAATAAAACGAGACGCACCCCGATTTTGAGACAGAGAGAGAGACACCGACAGAGCCGATCCCAGAGCTAGAGAGAATCACAAAATAAACTTCCGCGGGGACTCCGGGCGTCAACCATGTCCATTCTCCTACCCTGCTTCATCCCTCTCAAGCTAAGTTAAATTTTTAATCTTGTAGCGAAGTAAATTTCAGATATTTGTGCTTCAAAATAAATTTAATAATGTTTTAAAACTATACGATCAGTGTATAATTTATTGTGAGATGAGTGTTTTAATTTTAGAATTAGTTAACTTAATTAATTGTCATGATGTGATGTGAAATTAGGAATCTGTGTTCAAAGATTTAATAGATTTATTAAGTTTAAAATAGCGACGCATCAGCAGCTTATATACAAATCATTTTTGTCATTAAATTTCTTCTAGTATTTTTTAATCAAATTTTTTTGCGATGTTATACATTTTAATTCTAAATCTCTTGATTTTTGAAAATACAAACTAGAATAACAAAAGCAAGTTTTAATACCACTGAATAATACAAAAAAAAGAAGAAGACAAGGTAAGTATTTTTTTAGACCTGCCCCATAATTAAGTTTCTGAACTTTGTTACCGTCTTCTATATCATACATGCAATATGTAACTCAAATCCTCTCAAACTGTGGGGCCCACCCCTAGGGGAGCGTGATGATCCTAGGAGGAAACGCGAGCATATTGAAAAGTCGAAAACAAAAGAATATTTTCAATAATTATTAATTTATTGAGAAAGTAAACAAACAAAATAGAATCTGACATAGTAAAAATTTACAAAAAACCCTTTTTCACTGATATAATATGCATATAAATGTATTAGTATTGCACAATGTATTTTATAATTAATTTAACAATACAAAGTTAAGAACAAATTTAATAATTACCAATGACCCCACGGGCTTGTCATATATAAAATTACATGCAAAAATTAACTCTTACTGTGATAATTTGTACGGTTTATAATTAATCCTTTAACTGCCGGTTAAAAGTTAGGCACTTCGTTCTCTAATAGCACCGTTTTGCACGTATGCACGCGTATCTGGTGTGTTGAGAGGGTGAGAAAAGGAATAAATAAAAACTAATTCTCTGAAATAAATATATCCTTCGTAAACACTGTCAAGACAATTTTATTGCATTTCAAAACCTTCGGAATAAATTTATCGATAGGGAGTGATCAGAAAAATCGTATTTCGGAAAGACGCGTATACGTCCGGGGTAGTTAATGCATTGGCTGAGCAAGACGTTTATACACGCATGTGGCACTTAAGAGGTTAAAGTCATATGGTAGCTTTAGCTTCAAAGTCGCATTTTCGAATTCAATACATTGTTATAGAATGGAGGGAGGGGGCACGATGAAAATTATGATTGGATATTGGGTCGCAAGTATGGGAGTTTGAAGCCCTGCGGTAACTCCTCATGTGAGGTACAGGACATGTGCAACATGAAACTGCTTTTACCGAGCATCCTTGGTGCCTGGACAGTTCTGTTCATCAGATGAAGAATCACTGGATGATGAAGATGATGAAGATTTCTCGAGCAGGAACAAGTTGAGTTTGTGACTCATTAATAAGAAAGTTATCATTAATAAATCTTCCCGAAACATCATCTTCAACATGAAAAGAAACTTTTGGTGCCAGTGTATACAACCTGTCTTTTCGCTATTATCTGCAATAAATTTCAATTTTTCAGTACTGATGATCAAAAATAGTTGTAAGAAATGTGATATCACACACACACACACACAAACGCAAGCACACACAGGTATATATATATATATATATATATATATATATTATCTCTCTCTCTCTCTCTCTCTCTCTATATATATATATATAAGCTTATCGTATCTATCTCTCTCTCTCTCTCTTATATATATATATAGTGTAATACGTTTTATCATAAAATATTACAATTCTATACCTATTATACACGGTAATTTGCATGATTTAAATTTTACGTGGTTTCAAATGAGATAATTTTTTAAAATTTCATTTGACTTGCAACATTGGTGCTTATATTTATATAGACAAGTTAATTTCATTCTATTCTGAATTTTTTATGCCAATCTAAAATATAATTTTCATTTTGTGTACACCCACCTTCGTTCACATGATTTGCCGCCGGAAATTTTCAGCGACAGAAAAGTGTATTCGGTATATTTCTTAATCGTAAAATTTTTAAAAATGTATTTTTTTTTACTGGTCATAGTGGTGAACAAGTATAGGTTTTGTCACATTTTTAGAATGACTTTTTATTAGAAGTTTTAAAATTTTACCGTACCAAAAGTTTTTAAAAAATCAAACGAAAAATTATAACTTTAGGAAGAAAAATTAAAACTTTAGATCGTCTAAATGATTGAGATGATGTTAAATTTTGTTTCTATAATGAAGTCACAGTAAAAAAAAATAAGAAAATGAAGATTTTGTAAGAAAAAGTGACACAGCTTTTTTTTATGGTATGAACACAGGTTTCTACGCATGAAATGTTACAATAGAAAACATACAAAAAGCTTTTGTCATTTGGCTAAATGACACTTCTCAAAAGTGTTACATTAATACAACTACACATTCTTTTTATTTTACTTTTTTGAAATAAAGGACTGAATTATACACGTTTTTTTTATTTGTTTCCGATTTACACGGTTTTGTGTATAAAAGCCTCAAGCTTTTGATCTGATATATATATCATATATATATATATATATATATATATATATATTTTCACCTATACAACTATTTTAAAGATGGGTGCATCATCTTGGGCGTTTGATGGTTCACTTTATATTAAGCACTAAATTGTTTTTAAATTTTAATATTTTAATATTGTTATATCTTTCAGAATGCGATATGAATAGTTTTATTTTCAAGTATAATGGTTTAATTTTTAACTTTTTAATTTAAAGTATAATGGTTTAATTTTAACTTTTAATTTTTAATTTTTAAAATTTTTTGAAATTTGATATTTTCCAATTAACTTACCAATAAGTTGCAATAGGGGGAAGGTTGGAGCCAACAAACTAGTTTAACCCCCACTTATCGGTCTTAAGTCCGAGATTGCACTTCTGATATTTTATAAATTTTTATTTTATTTTATAATTTTTTTTTAATTTTGTTTGAAAACGATGGAATATTATCTTTTTATATTCGCCATTGATATTTTGAAGTGTTTTGTATTATAAGATTCATATATTTCAATTTATAATATATATATATATAATAATATATATATATATATATATATTATATATATATATAAATATATATATATATATTGATATATAAATATATATATATATATATTTATATATATATATATATAAATATATATATATATATATATATATATATATATATATATATATATATATATATATATATATATGATTTTACGTATTTATACGTATATACTCATGCCCTAAATTAAGGTCCCAAACATTATTTTTGTCATAATTTTAAAAAGTCTCCAGTAAAACTGATAGAAATTTTGTTTTTTATATATTTGAAGAACGTGTAGCACAATATCAACCTTCAGTTAAAAAAATTTATATTGTTTAGCATCGGTCTTTGAAGAGAGAACTACTGGATTGTGTGTGTGTGTGTGAGACAGGTCAAGCATATAGAAATGTTGCCTTTAGTTTTCTGAATATTACATTAAGCAAACTAGTCTGTTTCCAGTGAAAAGAACTTCTCATAATAGTTTAGGTGATTCCTTGAGTCGGAGAGCCTTTGGCAGGCTTGAAGCTACCCCTTTCTCAAGCGGAGGTGGCCCAATGGTTACAAGTGCTTTGAAAGTGGGCACCTGGTTATGTGATGAATTCAAAAACAAGTGGTACTGTCACTATGAGGGTCAGCCAAGGTCACAGAGAACATCGACATCTGCACAGAATAGCTACTAAGCCTTGAGCGCACAACGACATAGGCGGACAATGCCTTCTGAACTTTTTGTGACCTTTCTACTGTGTCTAGAAGAAGAATTTCGAGGCGAACATCCATTTTGAGGAGACTGGCCTATACGCCCGGCATTCAATCTAGTGCGTCCCTTTGACATCATTCAGCAGTGAAGACCAGGTATTGTTCACACATCACAAGAATGTGTGACGCGGGCTTAACGCGTTTTCTACTAAAATCTCCCTTTGTTCTTTGGGGCCGAAAACGGCTAATTCTTTCCAAACCAAATCCAGAAGCGAAGCGTGAACATGCAAATTAGAAACCTTTTACATAGCAGAAGTTTAACTTAAGGGTATGACCTATTGGGAAGTGATTATGCTAGTCTGGTTTAAGTGCGTGAACTGAAGAAAGAGAAGAAAGCCATCGTTGAGTTTGAAGCTATTCGTCACAGAACGATCAAGTCAAGGTGAATCCAATTCCCCGCGAGTTAATCTCAGAAGATATTGAGGACGAGAGGATTATGATTGAACAAGAGATTCAGGTAGCTATGAATAATTCTAAAACCCATTAGTAACTGTGATATAAACAGAGATTAGGAATAGAAGGAAAATCAAATATAGTGGTTTGGATCGCGCTTTATTTGGTAATAGGTATTGTGTGTTTTTCACCTCAGATCCGCTAAGTTATATATAAATAGCTATCATTGTGCTATTGATTGCTAGATCTTAATAAAGACATTTTAAGATCATGACAACGTATAGTTCTTCATTCAATCCAACATCTCTAAATCACAACGTTAACTTACGAGTGAGGTATCACCCACGGGGAGTACTTCACAAATGGGAGGCGCGTTGTTTACAGTGAGTTTTCATCTGAGAAAAAGTCGAACTTGCTTTCATCTCTCATACGTAACTGAAATCGACAGATTTGGTGGCAAAGAAGCCTTGTGTGTAGTGGCATATAATGTTGGGTAGTCATACACTATGTGCGGTTTCGATGCTGCTTCTGTCACCTCACCGTGCTATAGGGAGGAAATCTTGGAAATTTATCTGAAGTTTTTCTGATGCCATGGACTCGGACTAAACTTTTATGGACGATAATGCGTGACCACAAAAAACTCACATTGTTTATGAATTTCATAAAGAAGCGTATATTCACCGTATGGATTGACCCTTGTGGTCACCTGAGCACAATTATATTGAATATGTTTGGGATGGCCTAGAAAGCATTTCTTAGCGTAGCTCCTCGTCCAGGAATTACAAGTCTCACTTTTGGAAAAATGGGATTTGTTTTCACAAATACTTATTGACACTTTCCTAAACAGTATAGTAGTTTGTTGTGAAATTTGAGTAGCAGTTTACAGTCGTCACTCTCCATAATAGTGGATTATTCCCGAGGTAAATGCTTTATCTCTGATACATGATTTTCCACTGTTTGATATGACTTGTATCTTAATTCACATTTAAAATATTTTCCATATTGTTGTATTGCTATACTCTTTCTGACATCGTAATATGTCTCTGAGCAGGGGCGTTTCTACCGCCGTATCAATGATACGGGACCCCAAGTTACATGGTTCCAAACATGTGTATGTGTATCTACAGTACCACAAACATGGCTTTCATTTTTAAAAAAAGAGCCCCAAAGGCCTTTTGATACGGGGGCCCATTTAGAACTAGCTACGCTAGTGTCTCTGTGCCTAATTTCGTGGCAACATAGTAGATAGTTAAATAGTTCATCAGTTTTCACAGATTTTATGTTTATAACATTAATTTTGGACATTAGTGTACATTACATGCATAAATCTTTTTATATACTATTGATATATATATATACACTGGTGTGCAAAAAATTAAGGAATGGTTTTTTCAATATAACTTTTGTACAAAAGTTTCCAAATCACACATTTAATACCGTAAGATCCCCAATACGTAAGGACATGTGTAATGTAAAGCAATACTTACTAAAAGAGAAATCAGAGGGATAAAAGCTTTATTGAAAAAGTAGCATGGAGCGCAATGCGACTGAAGGCCGAAACATCCCTGTGATGGATGTCCAGCAAGAAACATCCGGTCTTTAGTAAAGGATATGATCTACGCTGATCGTTGGGCAGGTTTCAAAGCGTCTGCCCCTGCTGAGGATGAGGGTGTCAATGAGTTGTTGAGGCATTGCTGCCCATTCCCTGTCTTGCAGCGCCAATCGAAGCCCCGAATCGTTACTGCGCGTGTGGCGTACGAGCTGCCAAGTGTCTGCCTAGAAAATACCATACATGCTCGATGGGATTGAGATCCGGAGATCGTGCCGGCCAATACATACGTTCAATATCCTCACTCTCTAAGAGCTGTTCGGCAGCTACTGTGTGATGACATGGTGCATTGTCCATGAAAAGTAACTGCAGACCCATAGCGCCTCTAAAAGACGCACATATGGAAGAAGAATCTCGTTACAATAACGGGTCCCGCTGACTGAACCTGCGTCGAAGATGTGAAGGTCTGTACGACTACTACATGATGCCTCCCCCAAACGAGAACATCGCGACCTCCATACCTGTCCCTTTTCAATGATGTTCGAGGGATGATTGCGGCTTCCCGCTCTCTCCAGATGAGTATGCGATGAGAATCGCTACTCAAACTGAATCTGCTCTCATCTGTAAAGAGTACTCGTCCCCATTCACCGTCTCTCCGTTCCGGTGTTCCCGGCACACAGAGAACGCCTTTCTCCGCTGGCAGGCGTTAAAGCTACACAATCGTACAGAGCGTCGTGCAACATCACCAATTTCTGTGCAGTCTTCTGGCTACGGTAAAAACGCGATATTTGGTCGTCCAGTCGCCTGTGTCGTGTGTCTAGCGATTTCTCCCGTCTGCCGCCTATTTTTTCTGGCCTGTAAGACAATGTACCGGTCATTCGCGGGTGTGGTTCCTCGAAAACCACTACTGAACCCCGATGTTCCTGTGAAGGTTTGAAATTGTCTCCAAAGTCGTGAAACGATGCTGTGAGCAATTCGAACTCTGCAGGCACACTTGTCACACTGCGGCCTTCCTCCAACTTTCCAATGATTCGACCTCGGGTAAGCATCCAGATGTCGTCTAACAGATTGATTATTCGCCATTTCGCTTTCGCTGAGGCAGCAACTCCGGTGTGATTTTGGTCCGCTAGTGACGACGTGCAATCTCTCTGCCATAGATCACTGATCTTACACCGACGACAGCGCTTATAGCTACTCTCGTGACACTCCCCCATTAGCCAGCCTAACTGCATAGCCGCAGCGCATGTGCTACCGCAGCCATCACCTTACTTTTTTAACTCTCCCGGACTGGTCTTTTCTACTCTCGCTCTCGCCTCTTCGTTCAGCTGGATATGCTAATCTTTCTGACTTCCTCGTCCTTTATTTTTGCAACACCAGTGTATATATATATATATATATATATATATATATATAATCCAATATAAAAATTTTTTTCAAATATATAATCATATATACATATACATACACATATATATAAAATTTATACATATATATATATATACATATACACAAATATATAAACAAAAAATATAAAAATAAAAATATAGTTATATGCCTAAGATAACCAAAAATAGGAAGATAGGCACATACACTGGTGTGCAAAAATTAAGGACGAAGTCGAAAAATTAGCATATCAGCTGAACGAAGAGGCAGGAGCGGGACAGAAAGATCAATCAGGGAGATTAAGCAGCGTGATGTACGATAGCACATGGCACAGCATATGCAGGTAGACGTGAAATGGGGGAGTGTCTGGAGTAGTATAAAGCATGTCGTCGGTGTAAGATCAGTATTTCTGGCAAAGAGATTGCACGCCGTATAGCAGGTAAAATCACACCGAGTTGCAGCCTCAGCAAGAAAGGGCGAATAATCATCTGTTAGACGACATCTGGATGCTTTTACCCGAGGTCGAATCATTGGGAAGTTGGAGGAAGGCCGCAGTGTGACAAGTGTGGCTGCAGAGTTCAGAATTGCTCACAGCATCGTTTTCAAGACTTAGAGTCAATTTCAAACTACAGGAACAGCTATCCGGCGGTCCAGTAGTGGTCGTCCACGAGGAACCACACACCTCGCAGATGACCGGTACATTGTCTTACAGGCCAGAAGAATCAGGTGGCAGACAACGGGAGAAATCACCAGATAGCACGACACAGGCGACTGGACGACCGATATCGCGTTTTACCGTGGCCAGAAGACTGCACGGTGGTGGTCTGTTTGCACGACGTCCTGTACGGTGTGTACCTTTAACGCCTGCACATCGGAGAAGGCGTTCTCTGGTATCGGGAACACCGGAATTGGAGAGACAATGAATGGGGACGAGTACTCTTTACAGATGAGAGACAGATTCAGTTTGAGTAGAGGTTCTCATCGCATACCTCATCTGGAGAGAGAGCGGGGAAGCCGCAATCATCCCCTCGAACATCATTGAAAGGGACAGGCAGGCTGGGAGGTCGGGGTGTTCTCGCTTTGGGAGACATCATGCTTGGTAGTCGTACAAGCATCCTCTCACATCTTCGACGCAGGTTCAGTCAACGGGACCCGGATATTGTAACCAGATTCTTCATCCATATGTGCGTCTTTTTAGAGGCGCTATGGGTCTGCACATGGACGACAATGCACCATGTCATCGCACAGTAGCTGCCGAACAGCTCTTAGAGAGTGAGGATATTGAACGTATGGATTGCCGGCAGGATCTCCAGATCTCAACCCCATCGAGCATGTTTGGGATTTTCTTGTCAGACGCTTGGCAGCTCGTACCTACCACCAGTAACGATTCGGGAGCTTCTCGATTGGCGCTGCAAAGACGAATGGGCAGCAATGCCTCAACAACTCATTGACACCCTCATTTTCTGCATGGGCAGAGACGTTGTGAAAAAGCTGCGTAGCAGTCAGGGGAGATCATATCCCTACTAAAGATCGGATGTTTTTTCCTGGACACCCATCACAGGGATGGCTTTCTGGCCTTCAGTCGCATTGGCAGGCCCATGCTACTTTTCAATCAAGCTTTTTATCCCTCTGAATTTTCTTTAGTAAGTGTTACTTACATTACTCATGTCCTTACGTATTGGGATCTTACGGTAAGTTAAATGTGTTGATTTGAAAGCTTTTGTACAAAAGTTATATTAAACCAAGTCTCTGTCCTTACCTGCACACCAGTGTAGTATAAAGATAAATTCCTTGGCCTTAGAACCAGGATTGATATAATATATATGTATATATATATATATATATATATATATATATATATATATATAATATTGAAGCAAGAAAAATTCCTTTTAAAAGGCGGCAAAAACAAGAACCACAGGTTAGAATGAACTGATATTTCGCCTAAATATACCTGTAGCAATGAAATGGAATTTTTGGAAAATAAAAAAATAGTTCAAATAATGACCGATAGATGACACTATACTCGGCTTAAGAAGAGAAGTGAAAAACGGGACTATAAGGAAAATCGTTATAAAGCAGAAGAGATGAAACCACCTGGAAAAGGATGTAGTAAATTGTCTGCTATGTCTCAATATGCTGTCCACCATTTCATTTCCCTTTATGAACTGCAAGCTCAAAACAGCTTGGCTCTCAACAAATAGAAGAATGTCGCCTGTCAGGTCTTTTTATTTTTTATTTTGATGAGTACAGTGCCATTTATCAGTCAACTTTTTAATATAATTTTCTCTTTCTTTTGTCAGACAAATTCTCATTTCTACACACACACTATGTTTATTCCGCCAAAATATCAAATTATTCTATCAGGTGTTTTTTTCTTACAGTTTTTTCAGAAGCGAATTTTTATTTAAAATTAGAGAAATTCTGTATATATATATACAGTCGAACCTATTTTGTGTGGTCTTTTTATGCGATTTTCTTTTGTGTGATTTTTTTAATGTGCGATATTTTTTTAATGCGGTGTATGAATTTCAATGGCTTTGGCGCCACTGTAATGTGTTTTCTATCTATTTATTAGTGGCATATCGGAGAATGTTAAACCCCTTCCCCCTGAAAGTCAGGTGTGTCACCTCTTCTTTAATATTTTATAAAGTGGGTAAATACGTATACTGCGTTAGTCAAGCCTTGTTTCCTAGAGTCCTGCCCCCGTGGCAGGACTCAATGGCTTTGGCGCCCTGTAATGTTTTCTATCTATTTACTAGTGGCGTAACGGAGAAGGTTAGGACCCCCCCTCCACCCCGAAAGTCGGGTTTTGCACTTTTAATATTTTATAAATTGGGTAAAAACGTATTTAGTGTAAGTTAGGCCTTGGGAGAGTTCTTTGCCTCCCCCGTGATGGGGGTTGTATGTTAGGCCACTGAAATATAGATACTTCAAAAAAGCTCTGTTCATTTGTTCTCAACAGTTCCGAACAATGCGCATTCAGTTGCTTTCTCTCCTCAACGTTTCAGCAGACCGCGCATGATTGAAGACGAAACTTTCAATGACAGTGACATTATCAATAATTTGATAAATTATGAAGACGGACAAGAAGCCAGATTATTTTTTTGAGTGGATAAAAAAATATGTAGGGATCCAGCTTTCCAACAAATTGAAAAAAACATTTTCTTTAAACAGATGCCAGTTAAGAAAGGAGAGCGTTTTGAACTTAATAATTACAGGACTTTGATTACGATGAGTAGCAATGAATTAAATATGTGCCTTTTGAAAACTTATCCGTATATACAATGAGAAACTATCTGTTTTTAAAATGATTCCATGAGTAATATTTAATTATTTATTTTGTTATGGAAGTACTCTTACATAAATTTCAAAATACTGGCAACATTTTATGTATGTGAATTTTATTTATGCGGTCCCTATACACCTCATAAAAAAGTTTTTTGTAGTATTTCCACGAATTAGTTTGTTATACGTGCAAGAATTTATGAAAATTTGAATATTTTGTGCAAAAAAATTTTTTTATGCGATCCCTATCTACCGCAGAAAAAACAGGTTCAACTGTATATAATTATTGCCTCAGGGTGGCCCAGCCAGTAATAGTCTCGCTAACCTGTATTTACACCACTATGAATCAAATTGATGAAATCAACCATCTTTAAGCTTCTTATTAAGATACACAGATGATTTAATTGTTTTAAGTCGTGGCATGAAATTTAAACCTAGCATTAATTTTTATCTGGAATACCTAAAATTAATACAGACAAATTTTAACTCGAACAAAGTTGAATTTTTAGATTTAGATTGAAATATTATTGTCAACAAATTATATAGTATTATATCTATGATAAAGGAAAGCATTTAATCCTCAATGTCATAAAGATATCGAACTTCAATAGTTGTTTACATATATCAATATTTAGAAATATAATATTAAACTTTTTGATGAAAAATAATAATTAAACTACACACAATATTGATAAATTCAAGAAAATCCAGAAATTTATATTTTGTTCCATACAGAATGATTATCCCATCAACTTCTTGAGAAAATACATAGATCAAAAATATTTCATAAAAATATTTTTAAACTCATAAATGCACAAATACACCAGACAACATTAGGTTCACAAAGTCTGCTTGTTAGTGGTCCAGCTGTGAAGAATATGTGCATTTCACACACATGATACATTTTAATACACAGATAGACCAATATTTACACAACTACACGTTAAAATTATTTATGACCAATCAAGCAACTTTTTTGCATGCAATCTGGTTTGCATCTAGTGCCAATTGGTTAAATTCTAGTGTGAGATTATGAATCATTTGGATTGACATGGCATTAGAGGGAGTTATGAGCAAAATATAGGAGTGGTAATTGTTGTATTAAATATGAGATATAGTTTAAAAATTGTTGTTGTTGTTGATTCTAATGCCACCTGTCTGACGTAGTCAGATCGAGGCCCACGAATTCAACGTGGCAAGGGGCCAGAAGTGCACCTGTCGTTGGCCATGAGCACAATACAGGTGACAGTACGATTTAGCTCGGTGAAATTCCCCTTAAAGGAACGATAGATGGCGACACCACCTATCTCCACCTCCACAATTTCTGCATGGAATTGGAGGGGAGGGAAATATTCTCAAATTCCCCCTGAGCTTGTGACTCAGCCCACAAGTCTTCGGACCCACTGATTTAACGAGCACGTACTGTGTGTGTAATCAGAGGGTATTTGGTGGCATCGGGCATCGAACCCAGGCCTTCCGGTCTGGAGTCCGATGCTGTAAAAATTGTGAATTGAATTATTGATAGGATGCTCTTTGGTGAGTTTTTAAGGATTTACGCTATTCATTTGTGAACATACTGGGTTTTTAATTTGAACTTTCGGATTTTAGATTTTTTTTCCTACCTATACCATTTTAAAGATGGATGCATCATCTTTGGTGTTCGATGGTTCACTTATATTAGAACTTTATTGTTTTAGAATTTTAATATTTTAATGTTATAATAATATCTTTCTGAATGCAATGGCGAATAGTGTAATTTTTCAAGTTTAATGGTTTAATTTTTTAACTTTTTGAATTTTTAAATTTTCAAGAATTGGATGTTTTCCGATTACCTACCAAGTTGCAATAGGGAAGGTTGGCGCCATCCAACTAGTTTAACTTTACTTATCGGTCCTAAGTCCGAGGTTGCACTTGGATATTTTATAAATTTTTATTTTATAATTTTTAATTTTGTTTGAAAACGTTGGAATTTTATCTTCTATATTCGCCATTGATATTTTGAAATGGGATTTTAGTATTATAAGATTCATATAATTTTAATTTTTAATTGATTATTAAGTTGTGATTTATATATATATATATATATATATATATATATATATATATATATATATATGCATATATATGAAAATAAACAAATATATATATATATATATATAAGCGGTTATAGCTTATATATATACGTAAAATGGTTCAATAATAACTGTAAACATTTCTAACCTTAAAACTGAAGATTTAACCTACACTTATATAGCTAACAAAACAAAAGAAAGGATCATAGTGATGTATCTACTTAGCAAATATGTAAAGATGATAGAGTCTAAAATGAATAAATTATGTTTTGATAAATAAATAACGCCTATCCCTGAAGGCTTATTCATATGAATATACAAAAGAAACTAAATTGAGATAAATAACTGGAGAATTTTAAATAATTTCATGATAATTCGCGATCATATACTTATTATCATGTAAAAAACAAAATTATTTAAAAATCCGATTATGTACATTCTCCTCTTAAACTTGCTCGTTTATAAATTAATAAAAAATCCCTTTTTGACTTCTTTCGACCTTTCAGGCTTCAATGCTTTGTTGAAACAACTTACTAAAAACAACATTTTTATAGTATAAAATTAACTTATATACTCACATGACAATTTAAAACAGTAAAATTGTACTTTTGAAACAAATTCTAGGTGTACATTTAATTTATGGAATTACATTTTTTTATACTTCGATAAATTTTTTTAACTTCGTTCGTCAGTGGGAAAACATTCGGTTTTTAAATTACAAAACATCTGATATTTACCTGATAATTAAATTTAAACATGGAGTTTTCCTTAGATGTGAACAATAGTCTAATGTTCTTTTGTTTTCCACAAGGCAGGGCATTATCAACATTTTCCAGTTGTATAAAGCTTCCGGAAGGAGAAAAGAATGGATAAAATATCTGTTTATTATACGGATGCTTCAAAATACTAGAACTGGAAGTGTATCTCAGAGAGTCGGCCTGAAAGAGAGTTTTTATTATTATTCTAAAAATGTTATGTATGTATACTGCTGGACACACAAAATGCAAAACCAAGAACCAGGGATATCACAACGAAATTTTTTTGGCAGATAGCATGTTGTACAAAGATCAAACGATTAAAATTACCACCTCTTGGATGATGGCAAAATCAGTAGTTAGTGTTGCCACCATTGTTGGCTATAATGACTGCCACACACCTCGGCATAGAATCAAAGGTTTTGGATGTATCGTTGAGGTACAACAGTCCATGTAGCTTCCGAGTATTGTCGAAGTCGATTTCGTGCAGAAGGGATCATTGGCACGCCGTTGTGATAATATGGACAACTTGTTTTGGATTGTTGTAGACCGGGAGAACAATCACGCTAAGAACGCAATTCAATCTGATGGGTAAAGAAGAATTCTTGAATACTACGTGACATGTGTGGTCGCGCATTATATACCCTGTTGGAATATGACTGATGGCCAGCCCTGAATGTATAGGAGGACCACGGGCTCATACACTTACCGACAGTATAAACTAGAGGGGTGCGGCAATGAAATGCAATACCACCCCAAACCCTGATACACAGCACTGGACTAGTGTGGCGATGCATAACGCAACAGTTCAGCAGCCTTTCACCATGGTGTCTCCAAACTTGAATTCGACCATCGTGATATTGTAGTCTAAAGCGGGATTCGCCAATAAATACAATGTCGTACCATTCCGTTGTCCATGTCCCCCGTTCTTTGCACCATTTGCGGCTTAAACTCCTGTAGTTTCCAGTCAAGGGTAAATGAAGTAATAGACGCCTTGAATACCTTCCTGTCTGCTGCAAACGGCGTCGTATGATACGAGTGAACACCGAATGATTCGTAATAGACTGAATCTGTTGTGCTATGGTTTGTGGTGTGGCTGCGCTATCCATCACTTCTATGCGCACAATCCGCCTGTCTTCACGGGCAGTTTAGTAACGAGGTGGGTGCGCTCGACCCGTGTCGATCATCGTTTCCTCCAGCATCCAGCGATGACAGATTCGTATCACAGTTGCTTCGGTTCATCCAAAATGTTTACCGACTTCTCTGCAGGATAATCCGTAATCCCTATAGTCAACTATTCTCCTTCGGTCGAATTCAGAAACTTGAACAAAAGATGCTCTATGTTTTTCATGACGCTTAGGTAAACAGCTACAAAAAAGCATGACGAAACACTTGCCGTACTTCAAATCGCCAATCTTTTCTCCCCTTATTTAGAACTTTCGGTCATTCGTGATGTGTGTCTTCGCTATAATGCTAATGATTGGCGCATTCAATTGCCTTCAACGCATGTTATATATTTCACATAGTTTGCATGCTTCCTTCAGTGTGTTGTATTTTGTGTGACCAGCAGTGTATAGTAATTAAATTATTCAGACTGACGTTTAATCAAAATGTACAAGGGTAAAACAAATTTCAATTAATTGGTGAAACACAAGCAATTATTAAAAATAAGCACAATATTGTTTTAAAAGACATAAATATCAAAAGAACAATTTTCTAAAAAAATAAGAAAAAAATAAGTACACTTATTTATTAAAGCTTATAAAGATAAGTACAATATTTTTGTAAAGGGTGGAAAAATAAGCAAAGTACATCTACCTCTATTACTATTTATAGACTGGATACAAAAACATTTTTGTAAATGGTGTTGCCTTATTACATTAAAAGGATCTGTGAATGATAATGAAATGTGCAAATACAAAATGTCAAATATAAAGGGTGTTTTTTTAGAGGTATAGAACTTTAAATTGCAATAAAAAAAACAATGTATTATTCGATTGACATGAATATTTTTTTATTCGAAAGATAATCTTGTGGCATTACATTTTAAATATGATTTCTGGCATATGACTGTCACGGCTGGCTCGGATGTAGTCCAATCTGGACGTCCAATTTTCGATGACTTTTTCCAACATTTGTGGCCGTATATCGGCAAAAACACGGCGAATGTTGTCTTCAAAATTGTCAAGAGTTTGTGGCTTATCCGCATAGACTAATGACTTTACATAGCCCCACAGAAAATAGTCTAGCGGTGTTAAATCACAAGATCTTGGAGGCCAATTCACAGGTCCAAAACGTTACATTAGGCGGTCACCAAACGAGTCTTTCAATAAATCGATTGTGGCACGAGCTGTGTGACATGTTGTGCCGTCTTGTTGGTACCACAGCTCCTGGACATCATGATTGTCCAATTCAGGAATGAAAAAGTTAGTAATCATGGCTCTATACCGATCCCCATTGACTGCAACGTTGTGGCCTTCATCGTTTTTGAAGAAGTACGGACCAATGACTCCACCAGCCCATAAAGCGTACCAAACCGTTAGTTTTTCTTGATGTAGTGGTGTTTCGACATACACTTGTGGATTAGCTTCACTCCAAATGCGGCAGTTTTGTTTGTTGACGTAGCCATTCAACCAGAAGTGCGCTTCATCGCTAAACAAAATTTGCTTATGAAAATCGGGAACAACGGCAATCTCGTTTTGGGCCCGTTCGACGAATCTACGCCTTGCTTGATCATATTTAAAATGTAATGCCACAAGAGTATCTTTCGAATAAAAAAAATTCATGTCAATCGAATAATACATCGTTGTTTTATTGCAATTTAAAGTTCTGTACCTCTAAAAAACACCCTTTTACTCTATGTAAATGAAACCTCACTGTAAATAAAAGTAAGTAAATTTTAGTTATGATTATTTTTTTTATATTTCCTTGCACAATCGTTGTATTTGCTTTACAATGTTTTAATTTCCCATAGAAAAAAAAAAAAAAAAAAATATAGAAATTAAAAAAAAAAGCAAAACAAAAAAACCTAGAAGATAGCAAGTTTTTTTCAGTATGTTTCTAATAATCTACTTTACTCTGGAAAATTGAGTTTATATTAGCGTATCTGGCTAAAACAGCGTGAGGGGTACTAGCGAAGAACCTCAGTCAAATAACAAGGATGACAGCTGAGCTTTCACCTCACTTTCCAATCTTCCGCACCACGCCAATGGATGAATTTTTAATTTTGAGAAATTTTACTTGTGTATCAGCTGTTCTACCCAGCGGGTCTTCAGTCATATCAGGACTCAAACAAGAAAATCGATAATGTCAACCACGAGTTCGAGATCATGGCTATTAAGCTAAGACGGTCACTTACCCGTGTGTTTCCTGACTGCATACTAAAGAGACATTGTCCTTCACATTTTTATGATGACGCATTTTTACATTATTTCGTATGTTGTAAGAAAACATTTAGCCTGTAAAGTCACAAGATTATTTACAGAGATATGCATCGAAGAAATTTTCTTTAATGAAACAAGAAAATATTTTCCAACTCTATAAACCACATAATAATGAGATAAATCTGCAAAACAGAATTTCTGAAGCATAACTGTAGCTCAGTTGTTTTATAATGTTCAATGACTTTGAAGTGAAATTCTAGACTTCAAGAGAAACACATAACGTACAGAATTCTCCGGGGCATGGTAAATATTTATATTCGGCAATATAATACAAAAACAGATTCAAATAATAATATAAGGATGCATAATATAAATGAAATGCGAGAAAAAAAGAGAATGTAAAACTATATATAAAATCAATTAAAAAATACAGTTATAAGTAAACATGATTTGATTTCATATAAGGTTTATTACTTCTTCAAAACTGATACACATTTCTTTTATTTTAAATAATTTTTATATAGAGTTATCTCTCTTTATAAAATTAATTGAAATGATTTACATGCTTTTTTTATAAAATGTTTTAATTAAATTTTTGAAAAAAAAAAGCAAGCACTTTAATTAATTTTGAATAGTTATTAACAATGCAACCCCCCCCTAAATAATAGATAATAGAGTATAAGGGGAGGGGAAAATGAAATGTTGCTAAATAATGTATTTATTTAAGGGTATGTTTTCTAAAGTTGAATATTCATATGAATTAGCTAATTATATTTCAATTTTAAGTATTTATAAATTTATACAGGAATTTAAGATAATTATGATAAATATATTAGTACTTAAAAAGCGAATATGTATTTGTAAGGATAATTAAATTAGATAAAAAATTAAATTCCCTATCCAGCACTTAACTCATTTCTTTTTCATTTCATCTTCAAGTATCAGACTAATCACCCATTTATTTCTTCCAAACACATCGCCTAGCCAATAAACATATCTATTTCCAGATCGTTAGATATAATTGCCCTACATAATACACATCAAGTACAATCATAAAAGCTACGATATTTACCTCATCGGTGTTTTAAGTGCTAACCCACTTAGTTTTCACTTAGTTCTTTTTTCTCTCTCCTCTCAGAGTCAGAACTTGTACAGTTTTCATCAAATAAAGATCTTTTTTAAAACTAAGTCTAATTCTGGCCCAAAAAACATGTCATATATATATATATATACGGTTGGCGCCATCAAGCTAGTTTAACCCCACTATCGGTCTTAAGTCCGAGATTGCACTTGGATATTTTATAAATTTTTATTTTATTTTATAATTTTGTTTGAAAACGATGGAATTTTATCTTTTATATTCGCCATTGATATTTTGAAATGGGATTTAGTATTATAAGATTCAAATATTTCAATTTTTCAATTGATAATTGTGATTGATTTTATATATTTAAATATATATATATATATATATAGATAGATATATATATATATATATATATATCTATATATATATAGATCTATATATATATATATATATATATATATATATATATATATATATATATATATATCTATATATATATATATATATATATATATAGATCTATATATATATATATATATATATATATATATATATATATATATATATATATATATATCTTAAATTCTGTTAAAATTTCTTTTCATTTAGAAGTTAATTTAATGTATGTAGATAAAGTTTGTAAATAGTTCATGAAAAGAAATACTTAAGTAATTTTCAAAAAACTTTAAATTATTTTCGTAAATTTTTTTATGGTACTTTAATTCTTTTAAACGAACGAGCATCAAGATTGCTTTTATTCCCAAAACATAGTATTATTATATTTTTCACAATATTACATCCATGCTTATTCCAGCATGCAAAAATTCAGATCTTGAAAGAGAAAACTTAATTAAACCCATTTGGTGTACCTTAAATAAATTTTAGAAATTTCTAATAAAAGATGAATCTTACTTGTACTACAATTTTAATTGAATCAGTGTTCATTGACTCTAAGACAAATTTAATAGTTCCATTAGAATCTGATGTATAATTTCGGCAGAATTTTGTTTCTTTCTTGGCTAACCAATCTGCAATTACTCTTTCTCTGGTTACAGTTGCGCATATTTTAACAGGTTCTCCTTCAGCTGGAGTATCATCCGGATGCATAACTTTAAGCTATAGCAGAAAAAAAACATTTGTGTGTCTTTTACGTGAAAAAGTACTACAATTAAAGCCCAGAGACTAATTTAATCTTAATTAGATATTGGACTAAAACGATATATCCTAATATTATTTAATTTAAAGCAGGGGTGTCCAATACGTGGCCAGTGGGCCGCATGTGACCCGCCAGTACATAAGTTGTGGCCCGCCGACTCTTTTTAAAAATAATTTTTAAATATATATGTTTTTAAAGTTTTTTCATTTTGAAATTTATTTGAGGGGAAATTTATATATATATATATAAATCTACAATGTATTTGACACTTGTTACCTGTTCTTGTTTTGGTTCTTGTTGGACATACCTGATTTAAAGTATCCAACTATTCTAAAATCATGATTTTTTTTTAAAAATTGACAAATATTTTATATTTTATTATGAGCTTTATAAAAATATCAAGTATTTTAGTTTTCATTTCACTAGTGCAAAAACTATAAGTGTTTTAGTAAAAGCAGAAGCCATAAATTGACACAAGATGTCAAACTTTAAAACGCGTTTTACACAAAATGTGTTTTTTTCGAAAGGCTCAAACAAGGACAATGATTGCTCAAAAATTTTTAAAAATAATTTGCTGAATTTTTTGTGTATGTTCTGTATAACAGTAGAAGTGTTTTTACCTTCAGATTTATCAATAAGTGTTTTATTATAAAATTTACAGTTCTTTATGTGAATATAATCATTGTTTTTTTAAAGCAATTTCATATAATAACTAAGTTGAAATGCTCTAGTTTTAGTAAAAATTAAATTATCTCTTATCTGGAGATCATTTAAAAAAGGAATAGCAAAGTAATACATCAAATTGAAAATTTGAGAATTTGTTCATATACTATTGGTACAGTACGGGCCCCGCTTATGTAATTTTTTGTCAAGTTTTACCTATTTTTTCCCAGTTTAATATAATGTTAACTTATTTTTCTCTTTATAATTTTAGTTTTTTTTTCTTAAAATGTGCTAAATAAATCTAAAAACACAAAAAAAAATCTTCATTTTCTTTAAAAAAAAATTGTCGCAAGTAGTCGGTTGCCTTAAATTCTAAGAAATTCAGATGGGAAAAATGCGAAAGATTCACTCATGTTTTAAGGGAATAGCATGAATGAAAAGTTCTTATGGTCTGAAATATTTTAAACACCAAAAAATACTTTCATAAATATAAGCAAATATTTCCATGTATTAAAATAATTTAAATAAAAATATACAACGATAGCTAAGAAACTATCATAAATAAGACAATTTCGAACTTTTCCATCACATTACAATGTAATTCAGTATACATGTTTTGACTTAAAAAATTTCAGTACTCTAATATTATTTAAAATATAAATGAGAAAAAAGCAGCATTAAAATAAAAAAAATACATAAAAACATAAAAATGTTCTGTTTTTTTATCATTAAATTTTTGTTAAATAAAAAAATTGATACAAATTTTATAAAAGGATCTATTGGATCACTGACCTAGACATTTCGACGAACAATTCATTTCTCCTTTTGACGCTGAATAAGGCACACGCTCGTTCGTGCTTCGTTTTGCTTTATAAAGTTTGTATAACTATTTTTGTTGCTTAATTTGCTTTTTCTTACGAGTCGTTCGATTTCAACGAAAGTGATACTGAATAAGAATATTTGCTAGAAACCGATGAATACGACAGTCACTCTATAGATTTATCTATTTGTGATGAAGAAGTGAAAAAAGGGAACAAAAATGACAATACACTTATAGTGACGCATGTGAAAAAGCATTTCATGCCAAGAACATTTCTAGCAATTCCAGAAAGATTTGTAATTTTAATTCTAATTTTCCTATTTTTTCACATTTTTATAACCTAGACTTTTATAATTTTATTCAATTTCAACAAAAAAATTTACGTTATGATGTTTCTCATCTGGTTATACTGGTTGTACACTTAAACAAGCCATGTATTCACATGAGGTCACAATGAGATTTTGCCCTACGCACAGCATGTATCCATTAGTGGTTGCATGGTACACAAGGGGTAAAAGTTATAAAAGAATAATATGCTTTTAATTATGATTTTAAAAACCCGTTTATTCTTGACTATATGAAAATACATAAAAACCTTTACATCTCTCAAGTAACTTGTGCTTTAAATTCTAATTATATTAATTTTACCAGCGCTTTACGTACCGCAAAAAGGCATGCAATATTTAAAGTTTAATTAAGTCAGTTGTAACACATACTATCTTAAAACAATTTTTATCCACAATATCTTAATTTAATACAGACAAATAATAACAACAATGAAGCAAATTTTCTTGACATACATATCAAATTAAAAGATAATGTAATAGTTTCTAATATTTATGATAAAAGAGAAGAATTTAATTTCAATATTATAAAAACTCTCCTCATTGGAAAAGTACTGTACCTGTTACTATATTTAGAAATATTGTTATTAATTATATACAACGCAATAAATTTCTGGTGTAAAAAAAATCAGAAATAATAAATAACTATAAACATTTTACTAAATATTGCTTAAATCAGAAATACCCAATTAATTTTATTAATAGTTATATGAAAAAAGCTATTCAAAATAGAAAGGATTAAAAATTCTCAGATTGATAATAGTTTATTACTATATATTTACATATTTCATAGTTATAGTTAGCTCCATATTCTAATATTAGATAAAATTACGTATTATTTAATTCATATATTTTCTGGTGTCACTAAAGTTATGATAGTTTGTAACTCTCTTATATTAATTTTTATTTCTATTCTTTCTATACTTTTGTTAAATGATTCATTTCAGCTGTTCACATTCTTTGAATCTGCATTAGGGTCCAGAATCTGGCAATAACTTATTTATTGCACTCAGATTTAGTACAGGCTCTGCATTTTTAAGTGCAATTTTTAGGTAAGTTACTTCTATCCTGTAATGGATTTAGATATTGCTATCCATTACTTTCAATAGGTCTTTGCTCAGTATTATTTACATAAAGGGAGAAGGTTGGCTGGCCAAAAACATGTTCAACCCCACTTTTATGTAGATTATTTTATATATTAGCTTTCATCAGTCAGCAATGTTTATAATACTGCAGCATCCATTTGATATTTTTTAATCTTGGTTACTCATGTGTCCTTCTCATTGTGTGATTTTCCTACCACCTATGTGTTTTTCTAATGTCATTGTTGGATGTTATCTATTGTTTGTAGAGGATAAGGCTATATATATATATATATGTATATATATAGTCTTATATATATTATAAGACTTCTAAAATGAAAAAACAAATTTTCCAGTTGGAAGAAATGCTTCCATTAAGCTGTTTACGAATTCATTTTTCAACTTCACTGAAGTTTGAGTTCAACTTTTGCAATATTGTAACGCTGTTAGACGTAACAGATCATTTTATTCGCTTACTAATGTTGAAAGATATATAATTTAGATTTCTGCTTCCGTTAAAATATTTTTAATTTGTAACAATATGTCATAATCTACGTTGAAATTGAATTTGTAAGAGGCAGTTTAGTTTTAATAACGATTGCTTATCTTATTTTTTCGTCATCATGAATAGCAGAACAACCTTTTGATTTTGTGTGTTATTGACAATCCTGGTTAATCTCTCCGATTCCTCTTTAAAAATGTTGGTGTTCCAAACAAACACAATTTAGTTTTAAATTAATTTTATGTGAAACTAAATTAAAGCTATTTAGTTGTCTAACTCATGTTGGAAACTAGCAATGCGTAAAATTTTGTGAGTGAAGTAAGTTTGAGATGAGTAAACTGTAGTTTTATAATGAAATATAGAGAGATGGATAAAGGGATCAGCTGAAATATAGTTACTTTTCCAGTATAAGGTAAACCTGGTTTAATATACTGGTTGAGACTACTATCAGCATTAAAAAGAACCCGCAAGGCCGTATATGTTCGCATCAAATCTTGAGTAGTACTTCTTTCAACACCTAAGAAAATAAAGAATGCTTTCAATTACAAATATAATTTTTTTTCAACTTTGCTTAAGCCTACACAGTACCCTTTTTCAAAAGAATTTTTTGGAGACAGTAATAGTAAAAATAATTTATGTTTTATATTCAGATTATATTATTAAGTTGATTCTGTAAGTAAAAAGTCAGTATGACCATTCATTATTAATAATTTTTACAAAATTAAGAATTTTTGAAGTTTTTTTAAACTCTTATAAAATGTTCACTTTTTAGAATTTTTAGTCATTTTAAGTTATTTATATTTCTTAGATAATTGTCAACAAAAGTTAGTATGGATTTGAAAGTCTATTCCCATGCTAATTTCTAATAATGACTTTTCTAGCTAAACCTGGAAAAAACGCAAAATTTTTAAAAATATTATCTTTAGCATTCTTTAATAAAATAACTAGAGCTCCGCCCTAAGTCCATACTAACATATATCGAACATACGTTTGGGATTATATATTAAAAATTTCAAGGTTCTATCCTGAACAGAAAAAATGCCTTAGGGATTAGAAAACACACTTATACCCTTTCTAAATTAAAAGTCTGAGAAATACGCATTTAAAGTTTGTCAAGCCATGAAACAAAAACTTATAATTCCCGTAAAGCTCTGGTTTTTTAATATGCTATTTTCCATGTATGTTCTCTACATTAAAACACTATTTTAATTAAATATGAATGAAATATTTTTTTGATTCAAAATATATTTTTGCATAATTATTAATTGTTTCGACAAGATTTTATTCAGCATAATCTTAATCTAATATTTTCACAAAAGTTTTGAAACACAAAGTATTTGTGTGCAAATTAATGATGGCATTAACTTAAGCTAAAAATAGCTAGGTTTGTTCACAAAATTTAATTTTTACAGCTTTAAACCCGGGCAGTTTAGGAAGTTTTAGCTCTTGTTACACAATTTTAAAATATTAAAATGTAGCACTGCAATATGTTTAATATAATGTGGTTTAGTACATCAAGGAAATATTCCGTTTTATCTGCAATACTTGAATTCAGAATACTTGTATTCGGAAGTCTGATTGTAGTTTCAGCTGAGGACTGATTTTTAGATGCATCATTTTCAGTAATATTCCATCTCTTCGAAATATTATTACTCACAGAAATCTGAAAACGTTTTGGACATGGCATTTTCTCAACAGGAAAAAATTAATTATAAAGAAAGAATTTATATAAACTGTTTTTAAAGCAAGAAATGGCCTTGAAATCAATTTTTAGTAATTAATTATGAGAACTCAGAAAACTCAAAGCGGAAATGATTTTTTGTAATGAAAATTGAAATTAATAAACATTTCACACTGAAAAATTAATTGTGCTCAAAATTTTTTTAATTAACTGAATTTATGAGTGGAAAACTAACTGCTTTAAAATGAAACTGGAACCAAAACCATAGCTCAGAAAACTTCAAATATCTTAAAAAATAATTTGCTAACATATCTGAAATTTGGTGGAAAGATCCACAAAAATACTGTCCACAAGAAATTATTTTTTTAAAAAAATCGGTAAGTTTTAAATTTTTAGGGTACTGTGTAGCTTTAAACTGATAGGTTGATGCATATTTTATAAATAAATTATTATTGACTAGAGAATTATAACTTTTATAAGCACTGATATCTCTCTCCTTAAATGTGAAAACAAAATATGATACATAAACTATAAGACATACGAGGTGAAACAATTAAATAAGCAGAGCAGACTGTTCATGCCCTATCCGTTAGGATTGGTGTGGAAGAGTGGGAATGGAATGTTGTTGACCTTGATGCTTCCGGTTCCAGGTGGCACCCATCTATCTAGCTCAGTTTATTTTTATCATTGTTTGAATAAGACGTTGTTGTGTCGAAGTGCCTGTGATCTTGATAAGCTTAAAAATCAAGCAGTGCATAAATTTGAAATTTTTCTTGAAAAGAAAATAATGAAAGTTTTGAATTGTTATGGGAAGGGGGGAGATAATTGCTCGTCACGTGCTCGAGCATCTACCGTACTCAAGAGATCGCCCAGCATGCAACTTCTACGTGTTTCCAAAAGTGAAAAATGCATTGAATGGAACGCATTTTCAGTCTATAGAAGTAAGGGCAAACACGGCAGATTTACTAAGGAAGGTGACATCTAATGAGTTGCAGCACTGCTTTGATTAGTAGAAATCGCGTATGCAGTGATGTATTGCTTGGGAAAGGAGTATGTTAAAAGTGTTACTTGTGTATTGTTTTCAATAAAGCTAATTTTTTAGACTAGTCTTGTTATCTAATTGTCACACCTTGTGTTAAAATAAGCGCTCCTTTAGTCTTAGAATTTTGTTAGTGATTAAAGTATTTAGATCTGAAAAAAATGTTCTATGGACCCTACACCAATGATAATTATTTAGTAAATAAATTCTTAGGATTGATAAAATGAATGAAGCCAAGAAGGTGATCTCCCATTTCTCCTCGGTTGCGTAATCACCAAATTCTTATTTCTGGTTATATGAACTTTTATAGGTGTTTTCGAAAGAGTTACAAAAATTAATTCCATTGAATATCTGTTAAAGTTCTTACCCTTTATATATTTAATAAGAAATGTTTTAGAAATAAAAGAGTGCGTGAAAAAAACTGATTAAATGCTTCTAAATATAGCCACAAGTTATTTAATTTATGAGTACTAATTTCAAAAATAAATGAAGAAAATATATTTAATATTTTTGAATAATTATTATAAATATTCTAAAATGCAGCATTTACAGTGTATGAATTCTTATTTAAAAAATCTTTTTTATATATTTATAATTTTTCCATTCCATATTTTTTGAAAGATGGTTATTTATATATATAACATATATATATAAAATAACATCTTCAAAAATTATTCTAGAATTTATTTATTTGTGAGTATAATGTTAAGATAAATTTGACCTTACTTATAATCTAGAAGTACAAAAACGGACAAATACATAAAAGATAAATGACTGTTATTAAATATTTAATAAGCGTACCTATTTTAAGATTAATTCTTTCTAAAAAGAACATTAAAATATATACCTGTCTCATCTTCTAAGACGCTTGCTGAAACCACAATTTTTCTATACTGGTATCTATTTGATGGATCAATCTGGGTATAATTTATTGTATAATTATAACACCCATCAATCTATGTAATAAAAAGAAAGACAAAAAAATATGAAATACAATTTTAAAAAAGTAATTAAAGCTATAATTATTTACAATAATTTTAATTAAATGCAGTATCAAAATAACAAATCTAATTTTAAAGATTTTACAAAATTCTGCAGATTTATTATCCTCTAAAAAGTGAAACGTAATAAATATTTTTCTTCCAATGATTCAGAAAACTTTTCTTAAATTATTGATTCTCAACTTTATCATCCAGTTATATAAGGATTTAAAGGTGCAGTGGAAATTAACCCGGGAGCATACACGTGTACTCGATACTACCGTTAATGGTCAGGGGGGGTGACTGAGTCACCTCAATCATTTTTTACTGTCCTTTTTTAATATAGGGGCATAACAGAATAGTTATGAAACACAGGAGGCTGGTAGATATTTTTTTACTTGGTAGAGTTACCGGCCACTTGAAATGTAGGCTTACTCTGAATGCAGTATCCGAGGAACTTGGAATTGCCCAAAGTATTGTCTCTAGGCTTGGGCAACAAATCCAAGATGACAAAAAGTAACGGTCGCTCCTTTAGTTACAACACGGAATAAGTATCGGCATTTGGCAGAAACTGTGAAAAGACGCTGACAGAGCACAGTATCTGACCTGTCTTTAAAGCAGTATGCAGTCACACAGGTAAGGCAGCTTCAAGGCAAAACGTGTGCAAATGTTTAGGACAACTTGGTCTATATCAGAGATACTCAAACTGCGGCCCGCCGAGCCGTTTTAAGTGGCGCGGGCATGGCCTATTGCTCTGAGAAATTTACACATTTAAAACCATTGTATTAAGAATTTAGTGGGAAATTCTCTGTCAAGAAATCAAATATATTAATTTTGCTTTTTGCTGTTGGTGTCGTACGAGTACGAATTGATATTCTTTTTCTATTTGGAACGGTTACGGTTAGTGATAAAAGACAACAGTGGAGTAGTGACCATTTTATGGGTGGAACTCATTTATAACTATCTTTTATATCTTGCAAGCGAAAAATATTCGAAGAAAATATATCATTTCAAGACGATTGGGAGGTTGACTATTTTTAGTGAAAAACAAACATGGATTAGCAATTGTTTGATTTGTCACGAAAGTGCTGTATTTAAAAAAATACCAATAAACAGGGATCCTTCAATGGCATTTTTCCTCAAAGATCTCTTTCAAGAGGTGATAAATAAGTCTTCTTGAACAATCTTTGCAACAGCAACATAGTCCTTTGTCAGAGGTAATATCACAGCAGTAACAAAGACATCCTATGAAGTATGTTTTATTATGGGTAATCATATGAAACCGTTTACTGATGCAGAAATTGGGAAGCAGTGTTTCTTAAATGCTTTTAATTTAGTGTTAGTGACAAAAGTAAAAAATATAAAAAAATCAAAACAGAAGTTATAATGTTTTGATTAATTTTCAACATTTTAAATTTGCAATGTTATCTTGGTCTTACAGAATTTTCCCTCTCCTCCCCTATTAATTCTTATTTTGCGGCCCGCGGGAAATAGTTGACATATGTATGCGGCCCAGCAGAAAAAAGGTTGAGTACCCCTGGACTATATGCTCACAGGCTCGTCAAATGTATTTCAACCACGGCAATACATTATATCAAGTGGTTAACGTGGAGAAGTGCAATATAAACATCGTCACAGTAGGTTTGTATGAAGTTTTCTGACAAGACCTAGTTTCGCTTGCAGTCTGATTCACGTCGGATTTTTATATGGAGAACGCCTGGTACCCGTTACCATCAAGATAACATCATTGAACTTCACCGTTACGGTGATGGAAATTATACTTTTCTGCAGAACAGATTTACATATTCAAAGCGAGTCCATGACAGACGAAATTTGTAACAACATGTAGGTTGGCTTAGGAGTGCCACGAGCGCAGAATTTATGTTTATGCATGACAGCACCCGTCCTCACCACAACGTAAGTGAATACTTTCAATCAGAGGATATCACCCTTATGGAATGGCTTAAACTCGATAGAGTATGAGTAGGATATGCTTAGCCAACAAGTTGCTTCTCGTCTAACCTGTCTTAAATGTGTTCTGGAACATCAGAGATCATTGCTTGCTGAATGGAGAGATATCTCCCAATATCAGCTCGTTAATTTGATATTCAGTATGCTTAGACGTAGTACGGAGTGTATTTCTTCGCATGGTAGATATATAATGTATTAACCATCATACCAACTATGTAATATTAATTAGCAATTTTTTTATAATTCTTTCAGAGAGCGAAAATCGTAGTTTTTATGAATTCTATCATGCATTCACCATATTCCTTGTTCTTTATTTTTTTCTTAATAAATGGTCTTTATAAGTAGGCCATATATGTTTTGTTTCTAAATCTTTATTTGTTGGAGCTGGCATCATTCTTAATTTAGGAACATGAATGTTAAATTATTTATCTACAATATGAATCTCCGAAAACTATGATTATTGATAAAGAGCATTGACTAGAGAATAGTAAAATGTACATTCTAACACTTTATAACGCAAGTCTTTCTCAACGCACCGTCGAAACAGTCCGATTGAAGTTTTTTTTATACTTCTTCCGCTTTAGGGTGCATTGTAATTTCGACAGGTTTCTTAAAAATAAAAAACCAAAAACTGTTCAGTGTACCGGTTGTATTCAAAATAAGTGTGACCAATTTTAAAATCATGTAACTATTTATGATGAATATCTATCGTACTGGTTTTTTATTTAAAAAAGGAAATGTTTAAATTACCAATAAAACAATTTTTATTAGTGTGACTAAATTGCAGTACTGAAATTAGATCCTCAAGCCTTGAACGAAATTTTACAGCTTTTGAAGGATGGTTGTTCAAATTCTGTAAATAATAAAGCCTTTAAAAATCAAAAAAGACATTTTTCTACTGTATTACTATCTAAACTTAAAAAAAAGAATAAAATTTGGCCCGGAATCAAAAGCTCCAGAGAAAAAATGGGAAAGAAAGCAAGTCCTTAAAGAAAGAGAAAAAAAAGAAGTTGAAAAGAATGATCGCTGTAGAAAATTCTTTGCCACCAAAACCTGTGGCAAAGGAACTATAGATATATCAACCGACAATTTATCATCAGATAAAGAAAATTGGTTATAAAAAAGTAAACTTTTCAGTCTGTCATCAAATGTCTGTAAAGACCGTAGAAAAACGAAAGAAACGTTCTTGGATTCTGTCTTTAATGTTACGCAAAGGTAGATGCAAATCATGGATAACTTCTGATGAAACACTGTTTCATCTGTCCATCACGACTAGCAAATCGAAGATTCTATATATTTCCAGCAAAAAACGTCGCAAAGACGCAGCTGTTTTGAAAAATTAAAGTTGGCCGTCAGGTGTTATGGTATATCCTCTCGGAAATGTCCACTAAAGGCATAACGATATCATTTTTTGTAGAACCAAACTTTAAAATTGATGCTAAATACAATCAGAATAAAGTTTTGAAACACTTGATCAAAAATAGTAAACATCTTTACCTTTACGGAAACTTAGTTTTTCGCCAAGATTCTTCACTAAGGCATACTGTAAAATCAACTATAAAAGGTTGAAATATTAAAAAATAAATATTTTTCCTTCTGATAAATAATTATCATTATCCCCTGCTTGTGTCCCTTTCGATTATTTTTTATGGAAATACTTAAAAAACAGTTAAATAGACGTAAAGAAAGAGCATTTCAAAGGGTTTCAAAAATCAATTTAAGAGGCAGTTGGAAAAACACCCAAAAAATGATGAAAATCTCTTTTAATAGAGCCAATATGCTTACAAAAGTGCTAGAGGAAACCACATTGAAAATTTATTCAATAAAAATTTATGATCCTCTGAAATCGGTTACAGTATTTAAAATCAACCGGTAGATGATGTTTTTGGAGTTAACTCCTTTAGAATAGATTTTCATATAATGCCCCCGATAGGGAAATATTATGAATGAAATTTGTATAAGCGCTAACAAAAATGCGTTATGCTATGTTCTGCGCATGCACCAATTTGCTGTCGGCAGGAAGAAAGACTACTTTTTCGTCTTTTTTAAAATTACGATATTTCTTTTCTTGCCAAAATCAGACAAAAAATAATTACAGAATCGGAAAGATGACTCCTTTCGCCCCGATACGGTATAAATATTTTTACAAAATTACGAAATTCTGCATTTTCTACGATTTTTTCTATTATGAGTCAATATTGATCAATCTTTATGAAAAGAGTTTTTCAATCATTCTGTACGGATTTCTTACCATTGTAAAGTATCGAAATTCTGTACTAAAAAGTTCCTACTTTGTTCTCTTAGAATCAGTGATTTAAAATATAAAATGCCGAAAACTTTTTTTTTGCGGTTTTTCAAAAAATACTCAAAATTCTAACGAAACATTTATTAACTTCGCTTTTTATAAAAATAATAACACGGAACTTTTTTTTCAAGTGTCAAATATTGTTATCAGTGTTTTGTTCAAAGATTGAACAAATTTGCCTAAAAATTGTGGATTTAAAAAAGGTTTTTGCGTTTTTATGCGTAATACCCTTTTTACAAAAAATCTTTATGCAAGAAAGAAAAACTGTCGAACTGGGCAGCCTAGAGTTTATGGTCACAAACTCGTGGCCGAAGTAAGAGGGGCTTGCGTCCTGGTGCCTTTGAAGTTCAGCTCTTTAAGGGGGAGGTGATATATGTTAGAGTATGTTGAAGCTCAATGTCCTCCCATTGGTGTGATAGTTAGGAAAGGGGGTGTCAGCTCAGATGAATACCTCATCTCTTGACTGAGGCTCAAAATTACGACGTCCATCGTCAATCACCCTCGTATTGCTTTACACAGTGCGAGGTTAATATAACTCTCACTCTAACTATATTTTGTGGGAGGCGTCTTATCGCAATAAATGATAAAAAGTACTAAAACACCTGTTAATAAAAATTATTTTGACGTTTTACCATAAAAGGTGAAATACTTAAATTTCATTTCCCTTGAGGCAGTACTAAACATAAAAACAATTATATTTATTTATTTTTATCTTCATCTATATACCAGAGAACATCTTTTTGGCCACCCCTCCTAGTATGGTGGTTATGATACTCGGTTTGTAATCGAGTAGGCTCGGGTTAGAATACCGAATGAGGCATGGATGTATCTTCGGGAAAAGAAGTCAGGCTTTCGCATGAAATGGATTCCCGTCTCGAAAGGAAAGCAGCATAACCCTTCTGTTCTATGCTTTGATGATCGTTTATAATAAAAAGTCTATATTATTCTGTGTTTGTATTGTATGTTTCTGTTCATCTACCTCTCGCGTGTTTTGTATGATACACACTACAACAACAAAATCTTTTTTTCAAATAGCTAGATTTTGAGATCCTGGACTTTTTTTTTCTCGATCCGCTCTTGTATGCATGTTTATTCATAAACAATAGCGAACGCACGAAAAGTATTATTTGCTTAGATTAATTCCCTCTTCCATGTAAATAGTCTTAAAGCACAAAGTTTTTTAAATATGCTTGGTACGGAAAGTATAAGGTATCCGACTACTCGTGACAACTTTTTTTTAAAAAAAATGAAAATATGGAAATTTTTTTTGTAGTTTTTAGATTTATTTAGTATATTTTAAGAAAAAAAGGCTAAAATTAAGAAAAGAAAAAAATTAGTATGCTACTAAAATTGGAAAAAAATGGGTAAAAATTGACAAAAAATAACATAAACGGGGTTCGCTTTGTGCAAATAGTAAAAGATCAAATTCTCAAATTTTCAATTTTGATGCATTACTTTGCTATTCCTTTTTGAAATGACCTTCAGAACAAGAGATATAATTTTTGCAAACCTAGAGCACTTTATTGTTGTTATATGAAACTGTTTAAAAAAACAGCGATTATATTCACTTAAAGAACTATAAATTTTGTAATAATACAATTAGTGATAAAACATTAGATTAAAACACTTCTGCTGTTAAACAGAACATATACAAAAAAAAATCAGCATATTATTTAAAAATCTTTTTGAGCAATTGCTGTTCCCGTTTGAGCTTTCCAAAAAAAAAAAAAAAAAAACACATTTCGAGTAAAACACATTTTAATGTTTGACATCTTGTGTAAAGTTATGGCATCTTCCTTTACTAAAACACTGGTAGTTTTTGTTCTAGTGATTGGGAACTTGATATTTAAAAAAACTTGAAATTTTTATAAAGCTAATAAGATGACTTATAAAATAAAAACATAAAAAATGTGTCAATTTTTAAAAAAAATCATGATTTTAGTGCAGTCGGAAACCTTAAAAAGGTTTCTTAGAATTTAATATAATTCATTCACATATTATGCTTGTTAATTAAAAAATACAAATTAAAAAACTTAGGTTAAAATTACTGGTCTTTATAAAATTATTTATTTCCAAAATTACCTTCACGGATTGATGTATGACAGGTGTTCTTCCTCCAGAATAATGGAAATCGAATCTTTCAAGTGAAGAATTCACATTTAATGTACCTTGTACTGGCTTTCCGTATGTGTATCTGTAAAAAAAAAAAAAATTAATTTAATAAGAGTCTATTCATTTCAAGAATTAATTGGTTCTGAATTTAATGAAAATCTCATACAATAAATTAACCCTGTAAAATAAGAAGTGCTCTGAATTTTTTAAGGAAAAGTTCATAAGAATTATGTATGAACTTATAACCAACATATACAGCGAAATAGAATCATAGCTTCTAAAAGGCTTTTTTTCTTAAGCGAACCATGATATGGGTTCAAAAAATAAAAATTATTATTATTTTTCCATAAATTGCTTTCTTAACATGTCTAGAATACGGTGGTAAAGTGATTTTTTCAAATTCGAAGTCGTTATAAAGAAGCAGGTGTTAGAAGAGCAGCTGTTCGGAGCACTGAGTTGTCAATCGAAGGCTGGGCATATTATGTACAGTCGATACAACTTGATACCATTGACCCTTCTATGCAAATATAAGTTTATACAAGTATAGACAAGTTTGTAGAGGTTTTAAAGGAAATATTTATAGTTATTGAATATTTCGTCGAAGTTGTTTTTGTCTTAGTTTAGCTTCGAAGAACATCGCCGGTTGAGGGTAAGTTGATATTTTCATTGTTTTAATCGGACTTGGAACTTTTTTTAACGCGTTTTTCTCAAAACTGTGTGTTTTTCAAACTTTCCTCCATTATATCTCTAGAAGAAAATTGCCGATAAAGTTCACATTTAAAAGGTAGACCCAGTACCAAATGGACTACGATCATTCCAAAATTCATAATATTTATATTTTTTATAACAAAAACATAAAAAACCCCTCATGAAATTCGAAACTTTTTCTTCAGAGGTCTACTAAAATTCCAATTTTTCATATTTTCAATTGAGTATAATCCATCCTGTGCATTTAAACTTATAAACTTAATTTTTTTTATTTCATTTAAACCAATCAACCGGAATCGTAGAGGCAGTTAGCTTCCGTTTTTTCGAGGCGGTTGTGTTCAGAGAGTTGTGTTCACTCACGTTTCTGTTGGATATTTTTGGCTAAATATTTATATAATACGCTTAAAATACATATAAATAAATAATAAAAAACTAAAAGTCCTATCTTTTTATTGGACTTCAAAAAAAAATTCCCTAAAAATGCTTAAAAATCAGACCGTTACATGGGGAAAACCCCTTAATTGACAGATATACTTGACAATACGTATTAATTCGTAAATTTTAAATATTAAATATTATTTAAAATATTTAGATCAGAAAATTTAATAAAACTATGTTCAAAGTAAATACCGCTAAAAACCATAATAAAAAGTAATTTTAACTTATAATATACTTTAAATTCTAATGAGTCTGCTAATAAAAAAAAAACTAAAAAACTAATAATTTAGAAAAATATTTTTTTTCTATAATATTTTTTATATATAATTTTTCCACAAAGTTTTAATCAAAAATGTCCTTACATTTAGTATAAATCTTATGTATTTCTTATTAATCTGAAATCCCTTTATTAAATTAATAAAAGTAATATTAAAATACTTTATATATATATATATATATATATATATATATATATATATATATATATATATATATATATATATATAATCAATCATTTTAAAATTTTTTATATTCTTATTCTAATTTAAGCATTTTTATAGGTACAGATTAAGGTATAAATCCTCCAAATTTAAATTTAAGCCAACTCTTGCATCCAAGCTATTTTTCATTCATAAAGTGTTTTATTTACTTTCCCGCTATAAGTAAATATAACACTTTAATTAAAATATGGTCTTTTACTTACTTTGCACAAACCTCTACCGGAATCATATCAGTGGTCACTAGCACATAAGAAGGGAACTTTATGGAAATGTCGAATTTTGGGAGCTCTGTAAAAATATGCAAACAAAAAGAATGATTTTTAAATTTTTTAATATTAAAATGAAAAATTCCTCTTTATGGTGTAAAAAGATTCTTTTTTAATCATATTATATTTATCAATAGCTGTTAATATGAAATAATCTGGTTACAATTCCAAAAATAAAGAAATGTTTTTAATCAACTATGGTTAATTATTTGAATTTAAAAAAATTAAGCATTATTTCCTTACTTTTTATCTCTTCTTTATATGGAAAGTGAAAAATATTTTTATCTCTAGATTATACGAAAATAAATCTTTTCATTTCAGTATTATATTATAGCTAAATAATGCAACAAATGTTAAATAACTCTTTTGCTGGTGATACTAAACCAGAGATATTGTAGTTCACCTTAAGTAGTATTTATCATCTCTCTTAGTATAATGATATGAGCTAAAAACATATATCTTATATTGTGTGGTTTTCTAAATAGATGAACAGAAGAGTTTAAAAATAAATTTAAGATCTTACTGTATTTCTTTACATCAAACATTGTTGTATCTGAATTTAGGTCTTGTGATACCATAATTGTCCATGTTCCAAGAGTAGGTTCATTAGCTAGTAGGAATTGCATTTGCTGTATTCCTAAGATACGGAAAGTGGATTGTATGGAAGTTTTATTAATTCAGTAATAAAAGTTCATTAAGACTTGGTAAACAAATATTTATAGAAACATAAGTATATTATTACCTATTTCTTCAAAATGGTATTTAAATACTATTTGTGTCGTTATATCGCTTCGATTTTAAAGTTAGTACGTCTTTGGATTCACAGTATAAATTATTTTGTCTTTTTTACATTAAAAACTGCTATTTTGCTCTACATAGAGAATATTATTTAAGATTATTTTAAATTAATATACGTATTCCTTACAATTATGCAAATGATACATATAATTTGTTTTAAATCAAAATTAAAAATGCAAGTTGCATTTAAATTTGCTAATCAGTTTTTATTCTATGTACTCTATATGAGTATTACGAGATATGTTTAACCATTTAGCGGGCAGTGACTAATACGTCTAGCCACATATTAAAAATTTTTTTTCTCAAAACTTCTGTTGGATATTTAATCTATCTATGTGCGTTATTTGAAGCTAAAACGCATACAAAAATTAATACGGAGGACAGATTTTGCATTTCAAGTCCTCTGATGGGTAGTTAAAAACAGTTTTTCTCGGTGTAAATTTACAAATTGTATTTTGATTACTATAAGTAAAATTTCTGATATTTGAAAACATTTCGACACGTCTTAAGAATACTTTTCTCTCATCTGAATGAATTAAGCAATTGCACAGTTAAAAAAGGTTTTATTTATGTTTTTGGAAAACTTTAATATGTAGATAGAGGCTTTATCCACTGCCCACCTAGAACAGAAAAATGACTTAGAAATTTTCGCCTTTCCTGTACTCGAGAGAGAGCATTTAGAATCACGTGAAAATGTTTGAACATATAAACAAACTTTGTTTATATTATGTGGTAAGCGATTCTCGGATTCGAAAATCGTTCATTACAGATTTTCTGCTCGGAGAAAACGTTTGCATATTATTAAGTTCCGCATTAAATAGCTCATCAAAAACTTGGGAAATAACTAATTTAAATTCTCAAAAATATTACTTTATTTCTAACTTTTCATACTAAAATTAAATAAATATAAAATGTGGATATATATCAAGTTCAATGTATATTCTAAGTATTCTATATATTTTCTAAGTAAGTCTATATATATATATATTCTATAATGTACAATTATTCTATTATTATTAAATTGCACTTATACTTTGTATTTAATTGTTATTGAAATTACAATTATCCTTACAACATTACATTTATCAAGTACTTTATCACAGAAAATTGTATTTTAGCTGTGTCCCCGTTAAAGGGTTAAAGTCTAAATCTAGGTATTTAAATAGGGAGAGAATTTTAATCACAATGCTTCAAAACAAAAAGAATAAAGGGGAAGGAATACGTAAAGATTTGAAAGAAATTTTATTCACCGAACATCCACAGAGATAATAAATAAAATTCTAGGAGTTACTTCTGAATAAAAGGAAAATTGGGACTTACAAAATATCTGTAAGAGAAAAACTCGAATTATTTGTAAAAAAAGTGTCACTCAGAATCATCAAGGGACAACTATATGAAAACATCACGGAAGACATATATATATATGTCATGATTTTGAAGACAGAATCAGATTAAAAGTTAGAAAAAGGGACGATATTTATTCAATCATTTCTACATCTGTTCTGACACAGAGAGCAGGGAGGAAAAAAACACGCCATGGTGGTGGTTTCAAGTGTATAGCACTTGAAAAACACATGTGGTACGTATCCGGATTTTATGATTGTATTTGAAATTTAATACTCACACATATGGGGGCTGTTAAATCTAACGATCTGGAATTAGACATGTTAATTGGCTAGGCCATATGTTCGGAAGAAATAAATGGGTGAATAGTTTGATACTTGAAGAGAACTGAGAAAGATGAGTTAAGTGCTAGTTAGGGAATTTAATTTTTAATCTAATTTAATTATCCTTACATTTGCCGCCTAATTTTAAAAGGGAGTCATGGCGTGGTTTTTTCTCTCTTAACAAACTTAATCAATTTTCAACAAACATAAAACAATACATAACATTATTTAGAAATACATATTACACACAGTACAAATATTTAAGCAATAGGAATACTAAAATTAAAATGCAATACACTAAACGAAACTATAACAACAAACACAGTAAGGACACTTCCAAAATATCAATTGATAAACATGAATTTCCATACATGTAATTGAAGATTAGCTATGCGAAATCTAGAATAAGAGCTCGCGTTTCCTTCTATTCCTTCATAGTAATAGATTCGTATTATAGCTAGTAGATACTTTTTCAAAAAAAATTATATTGCAAAATAATGTATCAAACAATAAGATAGTAAATATAAAAATATATGATATACAAATGTTAAAATAATAATTTTGTATAAAAATCTACTCTGTCTAATAGCTCTTTGAAATATAGCTGGGGAATTTGTATATCCAAAAGGCAAACGATTAAATTGAAAAAGACCGTAATTTGATGCAAATGCAAGTTTTTCAGATTCATTATTATCTAATTTAATGTGCCAATAACCACTACATAGGTCGATGGTTGAGAAAAATTTTGCATGTGTTAATTTTTCTAAAACTGCATCTATTCAGGGAATTGGCTCTGCATCTAATTTTGTGATAGCATTTAGCTTTCTGTAATCGATACATAATCGTGTACGAGCATTATCCTCTTTTTAAAAAGCCAATGTTATAGGGGCAGCGTAAGAACTATAAGATGGTTTAATTATTCTTGCTTTCAATGATGCATCTGATTGCTTTCATCTTTAAAAGATGTCCTATATGGTCGATTTACAATGGGTAATTCTGAGGTAAGGATTATTTTAGGAGTATTACATTTTAACGCGCCCACTTCAAATTTATTTTTAGCAAATACATGTTTATATTTATCAATAATCACATTAATAATATCATAATCACTATTATGAATTATTTCTAAATTAAACACATCATCAGTTTTCTTAGTGATAATTTTATTATTACTAAATTTAAGAGTTTCATTTTCTTTAATATTTTTCTTAGATTCATAATTTTTAAAACATTTTTTTTCTTTGAAAAATTTTATAATCACAAAAATTAATATTTAATTCAAAAATACTCATAGTTTTATTAGAAATTATTAAATATTTCAGTTCTATATTTATTATGAGGAATTTAATATCTTTAATAATTTCTCCTATTTTCAATTGTAAAGTAATTGCCTCACTCACATTAACTTCTCCATTGATGGTGGCAATTTTTGTTTTGATATACTCTACATTGTGGTATCCCTTGATTTGTGATATTATATTTTTTGGAATAATATTGACACTTGTGATCCTGTATCCAAGAGGACTTCAACTTGTTTGAAGTTGATTCTTCCCTGGATGATCATAAGTTCTCATGTTTTATGAGGTTGGAATACCGTATTATTGTTTTGTGTTCTTTGACGGGGTAGAAAGTTGGAGCATCCAGTCGCAAAACTGTCGGTCGTTGTGGAAATCGTTGGTTTCTCGGATATAGGGTCGGCCGCTGAAGAGAAAAGGACGGGGGATAATAAGAAGGTGATGGAAACTGAGGAGAGTATACCTTATATCTTGTATTGGTTATGGTATCCGGATGTTGTGATTCATCCTTTCTTCAATTCCATCCTCCATATTGTTGTCTATGGGCAAATTGATTCGTATGATGAGGTAATCTTGTCATTGGATACTTTGGGTATATAACTTCATTCTTACTTGATTTTGATTTTTCTTGGATATCTAAAAGTTTCATTTTTTCCATCAGTTCCTCTATGTTGCTACAGCTTTGTAACTTTATTTTTATGGCTATATTTCCTTTTAATCCTTTTACGATGTAATATTTTTCAGCTTCTTCCATGTTTATCCTGGATGCGATTTCTTTTATTCTGTAGAAATATTCTATGTGGGTCTCTTTTGATGTTTTTTCTGTTTTAGATAATTGAACATGAATCTCCACTGGATTGACGTGTGTTCCGAATTCACGTATTAAATTATTTTTCAGTTCGTAAAAACTTTTAGGCATTGATTGTAATTTGATATAAGTCTTCACAGCTCCATCTACTAACTTGGTTATAAATAGGATTTTCTGTTTCTCTAGTATATCGAAGGAATCGCACGCACTTTCAAAATTTCTAATGAATGTTTGGATGGGTATTTCTAGGTTATATTTTTGGAAAAAAGACTGTAGATCTTCAAATCGAATATCATTTTTAATAATGGTTATATATTGTTTTAATTTTTCTTCAGCAGCATCTAAATTCTCTTCTTGCTTAATTTTATTTTCTCGTTCTTTGCTTCCATTTCTGAAGTATGACTTTCTGAAATTTTGTTAGGAGAAGAGGATGATTCTATTTCTTTGTCGGTAAGAGCGATGTTCTTTCGGGGATTACTAGCGCGTTTCTTTTTCCGTACCATAGATTAATTCTGGTAACCCAACGTCCGCAGCTAACAAATGTAGAGCGCCATCGGTATTCCATAAAATTCTTCATATCAGTTATTACTGCAGCTGGCGTTCGTTTATATATTAAAATAATTTATAAAAAAGATTAGTTTTTTACGTTAAGATCGCAGACAAAAATCCTTCCGGCTTTAATTCTGTCATGATTTTGAAGACAAAATCAGATTAAAAGTTAGAAAAAGGGACGATATTTATTCAATCATTTCTACATCTGTTCTGACACAGAGAGCAGGGAGGAAAAAAGCACGCAAAGGTGGTGGTTTCAAGTGGATAGCACTTGAGAAACACATGTGGTACGCATCCGGATTTTATGATTGTAGTTGAAATTTAATACTGACACATATGGGGGCTGTTAAATCTAACGATCTGGAATTAGACATGTTTATTGTCTAGGCCATATGTTCGGAAAAAGTAAATGGGTGATAAGTTTGATACTTGAAGATGTGAACTGAGAAAGATGAGTCAAGTGCTAGATAGGGAATGTAATTATCCTTACATATATATATATATATATATATATATATATATATAAAAGAAATATGTATTATTTATCAAAAACAAGAAATAATAAATAAAGAACATAACAAGAAATAGCGCAATAAAAATATGAAAGATGAACATGAAGAACAAAATTATAGAGAAATAAAAGAACTACAAAAAAGAAGAACCTAGCGAGTCAGAAAGCAATTTCGGACTTAGGACCGAATAAGTGGGGTTAAACTAGTTTGAAGGCGCCAACCTTCCCCCTTTGCAACTCGGTAGGAAAACCAAATAAAATAAACAAAACTTCAGAGAAAGTATAACTCAGAGAGCATGATAAAACCAATCACTACTATTATGTAGCAAACTCACCAAACTATTAATGCAGAAAAATCACAAAATCACAAAATAATTTTGTAAGAAAAGTAGAAAAATACAAGAACAATTATATAAGAAAAGTATCTTTCAAAAAATAATTTAACAAAATTTCTTTACTCACAAAGCTTTTACGAAGAGAAACAAGCATCTTGCCATTAATGAAAGACAATTATTCACCAAGTTAAAAAATTTCGAAAAAACATAAACACATCTTTTGAGCTGACTTTTAAACCAGCCAGCAAAGACAAGTATAAAATGACGACAATCAAATATGGTAAAATTTGAATTGGTTGATTGTCAAAAATGTAAATTTGCTAGGCTCTAATTTGGTTGGTTGTCAACAATGTGTAAGATGTTTAAGATGTGTGTGAAAAAATGTAAACTGTGATATGAGTGTTATGATATAATCTTCACAGCAAGACCACTAACATGCTGACTTTGAAAACCTATTGTTGTGTGGTGGATTTGGAATTCGAAGTAGCAAGACGGTTAATGTATTTGTGATGAATATAAGATCTCAAGAAATTAAAAGGGTATTCATGATCTAAACAACATTGAAAATTTTTTTTTTATATTATTGTATTTATCTATTTTGTGGGTAGTTAAGTTATCATTTCTAAATAAAAAATTCAAAATGATATTTCTGTAAATTGATATATGAAAATTACTATTCCATACGGGAATTTTAATTATATGGAACTTAAACGAATCTCTTTTGTCAAAAATGTTACTGACTACATTATTGTTAATGAGATGCAAGTCTAAATCCAAGAATTCCACTCTATTAGAGTTGAAGTTAGTTTTAAGAAGCCTGAGATAATCAGGGTAGAATGTAATATTTGGTTTGTATTCACTATTTTTACCAAAAATTATTATATCATCTATATAACAATAAATTAAGTAAGAATCATTTATAACATGATCCATTTCAAAAAAAAAAATGTAAATATAGGTTCGCTAAACAATTACTAGCTGGACCATCCTGAGGTAATCCTTTGATCTGTTTATAAAGATTATGATCAAATGTAATGAAATTTTCTTTTAAAACGAGGTTAACAAGAATATCAAATTTTTCTTTTTTTCATTGAAGTATATAATTCATATTTATCATAAATTAACTGAAGAACCTTAATCATATCGTCAATATATATAGAATTAAAAGGTCCTCGAAATCAAAACCATGCATAGAAAAAATCAACATATCCTTAGTAACTCTAGCAATCTCTAAGCTATTTTTAATAATTGCCGTGTTTTTGTAAATTATCAATTAGATTTTGAAGAAGAGATTGCAAGATCTTCCCAGACTTCGTGATATATGTATTGTATCCATTAGTGATACTACGGAATTTTATAGGGCTTTTATGAAATTTTGGTGTTAAAAAAATACTTGATATTTAATATTATTTAGATGAATATTCAGTCTTTTGTTCAAAGCTAAAAGACGATTATCATCTTCTCTATTATTGTGAATTGATTTTTGAAATGAATTATTATTTAAAATGTGGTTACTTAATATTTTACTGTAAAAATATTTACAAATTATGGCATAATTAGCAGAGACCTTATCAACATATGTAATAACGAAGTCATTTTGGATATTTACTATTGATGATTTAAGATCTTTATACATAATTTCGTTTTCAACAGTAAAATCTAATTCCCGAATTTCTGTTGCTACATAAGATCTAAATTGATTGAATGCTTCAATCAATATATATATATATATATATATATATATATATATATATATATACCTCTGAATATTCTATTAAAATTGATTAAAAAATTAAATATTCAATTTTAAAAGGTTTCCAACTGAATATTGCTGTATAGTCTAAGTATAAATAAATGATGTCATTTTTTTGTTTAGCCATTGCTAGATGAATTATAACTATACTGATGTCCAAAATTAAGGTCACAAACACAAAATCTAGGCAAACTGATGATCTATTTAACTATTTACTGTGTTAACACGAAATTTGGCACAAAGAAGCATTACAATGTCAGAAAGAATATAGCAACACAGCAATATGGCAAAAAAATATTTTAATTGTGAATAAAGATACAAGTCATATTAAAAAGTGTGAAATCATGAATCAGAGATAAAGCCTTTACTTCGGGAAAAGTCTGTCTACTATATAGTGTAACCACTGTGAACAGCTATACAAATCTCACAACAAGCTGTCATACTGTTTACGAGGGTGTTAATAAGTATTTGTGGGAACAAAGTCCATACTTCTAAAAGCGAGCCTTTTAATTCCAGGGAGGGGAGCTACGATGAGAGATGTCTTTCCTAGACCATCTCAAAAATATTCAACAGAACTGTGATCCGGAAACCCACGAATGTTAATCCATACGGCGAATATCTGCTCATTTATGAAATTCATCAACAACTTGAGTACTGTGTGACCACTCATTTTCGTTCATAAAAAAGGAGTCCGGGCTCATAGCACCCAAAATCACCTCACATAGGCACAGAAGATCTCATCCATATAGCACTGTGAGTTGACAGTACTCGGACCGAAAACATACAGGGGTGTACGACTGTCCAGTAAAATGCCACCCCACACAAGGATTAATTTGCTACGTAATTTGTCGATTTTTTCTATGTAGGAGGGACGATAGCGAGCTCACATTCTCTCCAGATGAAGACGTTTGGGGAACTTACACTAATCACTGAAAGGAACACGGCTGATGTTTTCAGCTGAACAAATATACTATCGGTCCCGTGAGATGCAGTCAAAGGGACATACACGACTCGACTTCGGGTGTAAAGGACATTCTGGGCAAGACCGCTGTAGAACGTTTGCCTGGAAATTCTTCTTCCAGACACAGCAGCAAGGTCACGAAAAAGTGAGAAGCTGTTGTCCATCTATGTCGTCGTGTGCTTAAAACCAAATAGCGACCCTGTGCACATGTCAGTGCTCTGTGGTGACCTTGGATGACCTTATTCGTGACACTATCACTTGTTTGGAATTGATTCCATAGCTGGAGACCACTTTCGGGCCACTTGTATTAATCGAACTAACTCCGCTTGAGACAGGCCAGCTTCAAGCCTGCAAACGGCTCGCCATCTCAAGAAATCATCTAAACAATTCTGAGAAGTCATTCTCCCTGCTAACATGCTCACTTATTTGTTTTAATACAATCGCAGCAAGCGATGATGAATACATCCACTATGACAAAACTCCTCACCATTTAATAAGACAGGGGATGTAGCATCAAATAAATGTCCTTCAACGTACACGTTGTCATGCTCTGGTGATGACAAATTTCTTTGAATCCTAATGACTTATCTTTTGTCTGGGAAGGCTTTTTAAAAGGGATGATTATACACGGTGTCATAGTTGGGTATAAATGGTCATCTTCCAAAATACAAGGAGCTCACAATATGCCGATGAAACAGTCTTGCTACTGTTACTCATTCCAAGGAAAAAAATACTTCTTGGAACGAGAAACAGCCCTATGTGTTCCTTGGTAATGAAGGGAAACTGTACGCTGTATATGGCCCCTTATACTTGGTAATTTTTACTTTGACCTTTTTTACAGGAAATGGTTAAATTCCTCAGAAAGGGAAATTCGGGAATAACAGGGATCATTGTGCCCTTAAAGATTTGCCTTGCATCATTACGTGAGTGTCTTTACCCAGTAAGAGTTTTAGTAGAGAAAAGAGTCTCGCGGAGAGACTTTGGTGTGACGCAGATCACTTTAAAAGGTGGTGCACGAAAAAAACTAAGTACCGTCGGTCAAAATAATTCACGAAACTACGATGTAAATCCTCATGACCCGATATCTCATAGACCCCTTGCCAGGTTTTTTGGTTTTGGTAGACCCCCTACTTACCTAATATTAACTTTTTTGCAAATTTATCAACTTAAATGCGTTTTGACAGCAGGTATAGAGCTACCATAGAGAGTATGGTGTTTAAAACTTAAGAAAACACATGTTAATTAAATAAATTAAAATTTAATTAATACATAAACTATAACTGAGCAACAAACAAATACCTTAATAGGGATGGATGTATCTGAAAATGTAATAACCAATTTTGAACTTTCGGCATCAATCTGTTCAGGCTTAATACTAAATATCTCCTCGGTTAATAATGCCTAATCTTTTCTTTTTTTGTTTTTGTTTTTGTTTTGTTTTGGAGATTGACAAACGCAATAAAAATCCTTCACAATCGGAAAAACATTTAAAAACTTTCTCAAGATATTCCATAATTAGGGATGAATAGCCCTTATATATTTTTAAAGCCAAAATTGCTGACATCTTTTTCTAAACTTTACTTTAAGATCATTGCTAGGGCCTCCTAGTGCATAATTCTTGTAATCTGACATTTTGACCATATGAAATCATTGCCTACTGTAGTATTACCATAGTCGAAATATTCTCAAACCTTGTTTAAAAATCTCAAAAAAGGACATTTAAATGTTGAACATAGACTAAAACGTCTTTTTTCTCGCACATTGTCTGTAACAATTGTAGAATATTATACTTCCTTAGCTTAAATATGGCAAGAAAAGCTGAAATGAGGAGCTTGTTTAGTAAAATGTATGCTGTCGTCATGTAACTGCAAATTAATCTCATTAAATTAAGTAAATAAACTTCTTAAATAGGTAAGTCTGTTTTCCACTTGATTAAATTTCCTATTAAAATTAAAGATACATGCTGGTTTAATGAAAGCCACTATCGTAGACACCCATTTACACGTCATGGACCCCCAAATTATTCTTTGGCTGGCGTAGACCCTTGCAGATCGTTATAGAACCCCCGGGGTTCCGTATAGACCACTTTGGAAATCACTGATGTAAATCAACGACCAGTAACCCTACAGTCTTCCTTACCCTCCTCACTCTAGGACACAAGATATGTGATTTTTGTTTAGATACAAAATAATTTATCAATAATTTAAATAAACATAATTTTTCTATGATTCGGAGTCTTATCTTTTCTTATTTTAAGACCTGGTTATTAAATAGCTATACATAGCTCCGTATTAGTACATTAAACTCAGATCTCCTGATGTAGTCTCAAAGAATGCAGCCACGTGAGAAAGATTATATATCCTAATGGATACAGACGTTTCGAGTACTATGCTTAAAAAAAGGCGCAGAAAGGATATTCAATGCGACATTTCTCAAACACAGGAAAAAGATACGATACTCTGGAACCTTACAAGAATTTTGAAAAAATCTCTAGGCAGCAGCAGAATTGTTCCACAATTCATTTCAATTGAATATAATGCTATATTTCCTTTAATGTACTTCATATACCAAAAAGATAAATTACGAGATTTTCTTACACTCTATTAATAGCGTGAGCCATTATAGCTGTTTTAAAGTTCGAATCATGGGCTCGATGGCCCACTTTTCCTAGAATGACGCAGTAATTCTAGAGATTCTTCTCAAAACTAGATACAAGTTTAGTCTCAATATTCAAAACGCAATGTGATTGCTGCTGATGGTATGCCAAATCTAGAAATCTAGCCTCTGCAGAAAGCTTCATATCACAGATTCCGTAGTTTCATCTCTCAATGGAACTACCTCAGACCATTGGGTAAAGCGATAAATACATGTACGAATGTAACTAAATACTTTTTTAAGTGAAAGGACCTATGATGTCAATATGTATGCGAAGGATTCTAAACTTTAGTATTCTGCATAATGAGCAAGTAGAAATTTAGTGTTGGTACACTTTTGCCCTCCTACACAGTTTTAAATATGTTTTCGTGTTGACATCCAGGATATCAATTTTAGCTTGGCAGATCGAAAATGGCGTTAACGTCTGGATACGAAAGATAATGTAACGTATCAAAAATCAACTCAAACAGATCTGGTTGAAACGTCATAGTGCAAAACTTTAAATGAAAGACATTGCATGTTTTCTTTTAAAATCAGGTCAGATCTTGAGAAGGGGAAAGATTTTAATTTCTTTTAGATCTTCTAAGCACAGGGGATTGCATCAAAATCAAAATGACACAAGGTAAGTGAACTTCAAAAATCCATGACATAGATTTAACGATCAAATTCACATTTTTACTTATATGAATACAATTAATTGAAAACTAGATTATGAATTCCAAATGTCGAACTTTACAAGGTGAACACTTTTCAGGATTGGCTGGAATGCAAATGTAAGAGGTTTATGGAAACTTAAAATTGAAAAAAAAAGACCTTCTAACAAATGACGAATGGCAAAACATTTTACCAAATACATATTTACCAAAACACTTTTGTCGTATATATTTTACTTACGCCAAGAAACTGTTAGTTTTCGAGAAACGATGCTAAAAGGTTCAACCCTACCACTGACTACCTGCTTCAATGCAATTGAACCTGTTTTTGTGCGGTAGATGGCGACCGCATAAAAAAAAAAGCACAAAAAATATTCAAAAATTTCATAAAGTCTTACATAAAACAAACTAATTCGTGGAAATACTACAGAATTTTTTTTATGCTGTGGATAGGGACCGCATAAAAAAAAGTCGCATTTTTATAAAATATGCCAATTATTTAGCAAATTTATGTAAGAGTACTTCCATAACCAAATAAATAGTTAAATATTACACATGGAAACATTTTAAAAACATATAGTTTCTCATTGTATACACGGATAAGTTATCAAAATGACATACATAATTCATTGCTACTCATCGTAATTCAAAGCCCCGTAATGAATAAGTTCAAAATCGCTTTCGTCATTAAAAGGTACAATTTAAATTGCTTTATTTTTTGGCAATATAAAGTAAGAGATAAGTTTTTGTATCGAAGGTCGGGGGGTCAGTTGCTTTTAATTGTCACGATAACCAGATATGCATGATTGAAGCACTATTTGGAATTTTATACTCCTTTCTTAATTAGAATATAATTGAAGAAATTGCTTTTCCAATTTGTTGGAAAGCTGGATCACTCTGCATATTTTTATCCACTCTCAAAGAATCTAGTTGTTCTTGTCAGTCTTCATAATCTATCAAATTATTCATAATGTCACGGTCATTGAAAGTTTCGTCTTCAATCAAGCACGGGCTGCTGGAGCGTTGAGAGAAAGCAACTGAATGCGCATTGTCGGGAGACTTTATAACAAATGGACAGAGCGTCTTGAAGTGTATACATTTCAGTGGCGTAATGTACACCCCCGAACCACGGGGGGAGGGAAGAATGACTCTAGGAGCCCTTCTCCCCCCTGATATACACTAATTATGTATTTACTCAATTTATAAAATATTAATGGCAAAACCCGACTTTCAGAGGGTATCCTAACATTATCCGTTACACCACAGGTAAATAGATAGAAAACATTACAGTGGAGCCAAAGCCATTGAGTCCAGCCACGGGGGGACAGGGCTCTAGGAGCCCAAGGCTTGACTAACACTAAATGCGTATTTACCCAATTTATAAAATATTAAAGGCGAAACCTGACTTACAGGGGGAGGAGGGTGTCCCAACATTTACAGTTATGCTACTAGTAAATAGATATAAAACATTACAGTCGCGCCAAAGCCATTGAAGTTCATACACGATATAAAAAAAGATCGCACATAAAAAATCGCATAAAAATAAAATCGCACAAAAAGGAAATCGCATAAAAAAAGCTGCTCAAAAGCAGGTTCTACTGTATAGTACTTAGATATATGAGATGCTTTCATGGCTAACTGCAAAGTAGCGTGTTGAACTGGTTAATGAGACCAATAATGTGAATTTAGCTCATAATGCAGTGAGTGCTTCTCAAACTTTCAATACTGGCGCCCCCTTTTTCGATCACAATTTTTATCGCGCCCCCTTATACATTAATAATGTACTTAATGCAATAATAATGAACTTTGAGGCTAAACCTACAATAGGCAATCTTAATTATAAACCATACAAATTAGTAACATAAGTATTAAATTTTGTATATTACTTTTAAGTAATAAATAAATAAATAATATAACAGGATAATTATTATGTGTGTTATTTTTCTTTTCTCTAATTTTTAAATTGAACATATTGCAAAATGCGGTGGTTGCTTGGAAGACAAAATATAGATATCTGCTAAATATAGAAAAAGAACTCAGAGGGTCAATTTCTAATCATAAGCATTCCTTATAAAATCTTTGCTTTGCAAGACAAGCCCATGGAAGTCGTTAATACTTATTAAACTTGTTCTTAATTTAGTATTAATTAATAAGTTATAAACTACAATGGAGCACTGATACATTAAAAGTATACTGGCTTAAGTACCCGCTTGCACGAGTTCATTTATAAGAAAATGAAACATTATTGAAATAATCGCTGAATTTTGTAAGGAGAGTAAAGCCAAGTGCGCGACAATGTTTACAAAAATGTAAAATGATTTTTTTAAATGATTGCTCAAAGTATAATTAGTTTAAAACGAACTATAATTTTACCTTACAGAATTTTCATTTAGAAGTGATGTTGGATAATGAACAATAATATGAAATTCAGATGAAAAATAATTGTATTATTTTTAATATTTAATGCGAAAAGACTTCAACATGTTTTAACCCTGGAACAGGCGCGCACTCGATACTAATGGTCCAGCGGGGTTATTGAGTCACCCCAATCCTTTTTTTATAATTATTTTTATAGTACAGAATAAAAATCGTAATTTCAGTGAATAGCTTAATTAAGAGAAAATATACTTACCTACTTTCATGGACTTTTCAACTTTTCTTTGGTAACAAATAAACAGTTTTGCCAGAATTAACGATTTCGTTATCTGTGTGTCCCGCGTGACCACTTCCGGGTAAAAAGTGTATTCATTATGATAATATATATGTTACTAATAAAATAATTTGTAAAACGTTTTTCGTTGTGCTTTATATATTTTAGAAAACTCTTAAATATATATATACTCTCCGTGGTTTTCCAAATATCATAAAACTCTTTTCATGGAAAAAAAGCGCAACACAGAAATACATTACTTACAACTTCCCTAAATGAGAAACAAACACATAAGAGAGGGGTCATAACTAAGTGTATCAATAACTTAGACGGTCAAACAGATTGCAGCTATAATGTGCAGTATTTCAAAAATAATGACGGTGATGAATTTTTTATGTTTCTAAATTTTTTCAATTCTGGGTCCGGGATCTGTTTTTTCTCTGAATGATTAGTATGTTAGGATTAAAAAGGAAGTGTAATAAAAAATTTCTCATCATGGGATTAGAGCAAATCAAATAAAAGTTTTTTGTTTGGCTATAGGATCAAAGATAGCTAATTAGGTATTGAAGAAGTTTTTATTTTTGATGACCTAATATCGCGCGCGCCTATAAATTATATCAGAGTAAAAGTGCATTTTTTATTATGTCTGAAAGCATTTTGTTTTAATTCATTCCAGTAAATTAAATATTTTTAAATATTTTATTTTCGATATGCTCGTGCCCTCCTCGTAAGGTTATCGCGCCCCACAGTTTGACAAACACTGTCATAATGCCTTGAGATCGGAAAAAGCTTTTATTTTTCCTCTTCCATACTCAATACCAGTTATATTGCTTTTCGTTTCCCCAAAATTGATGTAAGCCTGCCTGCACTCTTGAAATGCTTAGGAAACTTAAAATAGGAATTAATCATCTCCAAGAAAATTTTTGAAACAATATCTAAGAAAAGGGATCGAGTAAAGTCTAAACTATTAACCATAAAAGGAGCAAAATCTTCGAAGTGACATGAAAACTTAAAATTTTTAGTTTCATGGCTATTATATTTTTTTACAAGATGCAATTTATGATAACCGCATCACTTGAAGCTCTTAACTAACCTTCAACTAAAAGTTATAAAATATAAATTGACTGAAAAGGAGACAAATAAGGAAAGTATGACTAACATGATAGTTTGGGTTTATTCCAACGTTTCTCAAATTGTGGGGCGCACCTCCCAAAGGGGCGTGAGCATATTGAGGAGTCGAAAATAAAAGATTATTTCAGAAAATTATTAATTTATGGAAAGTAAACAAACAAAATACATTCTGACATAATAAAAAATAAAATACACATTTACACTGGTATAATACACTTATATAAATCAGTATTTCACAATGTATTTTATAATTAATACTAAGTTACCTACAAGTTTGATAGTTACCAGTGACCCCATGGGTTTGTTATATAAAAAATATATCCAAAAATAATTAATATTTATCTTAATTTATGTGGTTTATAACAAATCCCTGAAATGCCGATTAAAAGTTACGTGATTCTCACCCCAATGCCACCATTTCCTACGTAGGCACACGCATGTGATGTATTGGGGGGAGGGGAGAAGAAGTAGGAATAAGGAAATCTTCTGAAATAATCCTTCGCATACACTGTCAAGGTCTTTTTATTGCATTCCAAAGCCTTCGGAATAATTTTATGGAAAGCAGTGAACATAATAGATCGTACTTCAGAAAAACGTATATATACGTCTTGGGCAATTATTGCTTTGGTTGAGCAAAACATTTATCTACGGCGGTGGCACTTAAGAGGTTAATGCCGTGCTGTAGCTTTAGTAGCAAAAGTATAGTATTAATGAATTCAATATATTGCTATTGTGAGGAGGAGGGGGGATAAAAACTATGATTGAACATTGGGTCGCAAATAATGAAAGTTTGAGAAGCACTGGTTTATTCTATAATTTGCAGAAGTAATTCGCTAGAATTTTTTGGGGGGCGGGAGATACCTACAGGAGAAGACAATTAATATACGAGGGATGAGCAGGAAAAAATGTTACAAACCGCAATATTTGAAAACTACATATTGTGAAAAAAAATTGTTTCCCCTGAGTGGAGACAGATAGCGCTACTTGTCATACAGCTGTTATGCGAGTATATAGTAAAAGTTCGCAAACCGTTCACGACGATTGAAAAGGCAAGGCGCTTAGCTCGTTTAGAAGTGAGAGACATGATTTGATTTTTATTGGCGAAGAATGTGTCCGCATCTGACATTCGCAGTCAAATCGTGGAAGTTTATGGTGTAGAAGCAATGTGCTGAAAACATGGTGTATTTATTTTCAATCAGGCAGACAGGGTGTAGAAAACCGCAAATGGCAGGAGCTGCCGGCCAAGTTCTTCAATGACAGGAGCTGCCGGCCAAGTTCTTCAATACAGGAGCTGCCGGCCAAGTTCTTCAATGACAGGAGCACTTATCCGGCAGACGGTTCTCTTCAGACAGTGCTGTGAAAACATCCGCCGAGACCTGACTCAATGGAAAGGAACCTGATTTCTACTAAGACGGGTTAAACATGTTGGTTCTGCGTTCTGATGAATTCCTAAATACTTGGTGATTATGTCGAAAATTGATAGTTATGGCGTGTTGTGGGGATCTAATTAAAGTTTAATCCACTCCATAAAAATAGTAATAAGTCATGATGAAAAAAAGTTAAACATATTTTTAATTTACAATTACATTGTAGAACATTATGAAAATTACCAACAATCTACTTAGGTTAATGCATGAAAATTGAATGAAGGAAAGAGTACGTGCTGATGTCTCGTGCGAGTCAGGCAGAGAAGAAAGAGCGAGTGTCTCAGAAGAAATGTTTTTTGAGTGTGCGTTCATATCAGTTCACTTTTCTCTGCTCGCAAGGTGGTTCAGTTAAAGGGAATTTAGGTGGGTGCAGAGGCACGCCACAATAGTCAAGTATGCCTCTTAATTCCCTTTTGTGTTTTCTGCCTATTTTTAGTAAATATTTCTTTATTAGACTTGTAACCTCTTTTTTTATCACTCCTAGTATCAGTAGTCATAAAATAAACACTTTGCCTTAAAGAGACCTTCCAAAAATAATTTTCTTTATAAATCTCGTAAATATCTTGCATTACTTTATTTTTTGTGAATGTAAATTTTTGATAATAAAAGAATTATTTCCTGTCAACATTTGGAACTCAAGGGTTGTATCGAGTCATTATAAGTTTGGAGAAAAAAAAATTATATAGAGACAACTCAGCTTATAACAATAAAATTTTTCAATCATTAAAGTACAGGTAAAAACAATCAACCTATGGAAAACATTTAAGAAACTAGACTTATGCAGAAGAAAAGAATTTGTAATATATTTATTAAACAATGCCTACATATTTTTTCAGTTTTAAATTTTAGTGAGTAGAAATATATATATATTTAAATATGCTAGTTTTCGCCAGACTTTCTTATTATTGATATAAGTAAATAAAACAAAAACATTTTACTTAAGAACAAGATACTCGTGAACAGGATTTTTTTCTTTTAATAGATAATAACTCTCAATTTTTATTACTGCAAAATTTATATTAGAAGAAAATTTAACATAGATAATGCTTCAGAATGATCTTGATCAAAATATAAATGATAATTGTTCTATAAGTATTCTAAACAATATCTTAAATTTATTCACTTAAAACAGCATCTACTTCTTTCTTCGATTGGATTTTAATGAGTGTTAAAATAAATACAGTAAAACGGTTTTATAACGTCAGATCTCCTTGAGTTTACCTTTTCCCAGATCAATTCCTTTGAACTGGAACAATCTTGTGCCCTTGGGATCATCCACAAACACATCAGCCGTCTAAAATTACAAAAAAATTACATCATTAATTTTGTAATTTAATCAATAATGTATTAATATTTAATATTGTTTCAGATCAATCAGCATTGAGACTAACCAAGAAGTACAGGCAAAATATTATCATACTAGAACCATTTTTCACAAAAGGAGAACATTTGGAAAAAGATTATTCTAAATTAATTTTTTGCCAAAATATTATATTTAAATAATTTTTTGTCAAAATGTTCTTAAAACAATTTTATACATGTATTCTAATCTAAGTGACACTAAATATCTAGGGAATTATCCATTTATGCGCTTTTTTAAAATCACGGTTCCGAACGTAGTCGGATACCTTAATGTATTATGTATCTAGACATTTTTTTAAAGTTTAACGGACACACGTTCATTTTTCGTAAAGTTGAACTTGATTGCATTGAACTTTTTTATTAAATTAGGAAAAAAGAAAGGATTAAAAAATGACAGGGCATTGTTGTACCACTTACATCATTTTTTTTATTGGACGGCCTAAAGTTTTGGTCTATTTTCAAAACTCGGAATTTCACTGCAAAATAAAGAGAATATATTACATCTTATGAGATCAAATGATATTGAAAAACTTAAATAAGCCCATAAAAGCATTTACAAACAGTTTTACTGTAACTAAAAATATTATTGCCACCACTGAAAATACATTATTATTAATAGTAATGACATTACTTTTAATATTAATATATATTGTAGTTATTTACTTACATAAATATCAATAAAGTAAATTTACTTTAAATAAAATGACTTAAATATATTACTTTGGAATTGCACTTAGTATCTCCAGTTTTAAGATCCGGATTTTTCAGACAAGAGTTTATGAGAGTTATATAAAAATCTAATATCTATATTGAAATACGAAAAGGAAAAATGTAATAGAATTTAGAGTACTATTGAGACGAATCAGAACATCAAAAATGACTTTTATGAAATAATAAAACTATTTAATTAATTCACACACACATATATAACAAGAAGATAAATTTATACAATTTTATTTGTAAGGAGTAACATTATAAACAAATGCAAAAAAAAGTATTTATCTCGAGCAATTCTTAAAATTCAAACACGAGTACAAACTTCGATATGTCTATACAGTTATCAATAATTAGTTTCAAAACAATACTGTAGTTTTACTAATAAAATTTATGTTACATGTATAGTTTTTAAAATTTCATGTTTTCATATTTGAATTATGTTTTCAATATTCAAAGGAATTGTTAGTTATTTTTAAAGGAAATAAGTAAAAAAAAAAAAAAGCTTAAAATGTGTCAAAAGAAGGTTGTATATTCTCAAATGTTCCAACCAGGAACTTAGAAATGCATTAAAAACTTGTGTTAGCTTTAAAGGAAGCATTTTAGTTTATTTGTTCATGTGATACTTTAGCTGAGTTGAATGAAGTGCAATATTATGATCAATAATATACGAGCTGGCACCCCCTCTTTAACACTAGAAAGACTGAAACTTATATATATGCTGAAACTTATATATATATATATATATATTTATAAAATATATACCCATATTGAAACTTATATATATATATATATTTATAAAATATATACCCATATTGCTCAAAAGCAGTCAAAATGACTGCATTGTGAAAGAATGATTAATGTGTAATAGAATTTGTTTAAAAAATATTAATTCTTAATATTTTTTATATTATTTACAGCCATATAACAAGTTATTAGTAAATAGTAATAATAAAATTTTTTCTTCACTTGGAAAAAAACCCATTCTAACAAGTTCTAAGAAATTGTTCATTATAAAGAGTGTTTTTTTTCCAGGTATAGAAGTTTAAGTTGGCATTACTTTCCAAAATGGCGACCGATTTAACAGCTGTCAAGTGATTTATTCTCAGTTTGGTTTGGCAATTCATCAAAACGATCATCAAGCAAGGCGTTGATTCGTCAAATGGGCCCAAAACGAGATTGCCGTTGTTCCCGATTTTCATAAGCGAATTTTGTTTAGCGATGAAGCGCACTTCTGGTTGAATGGCAACGTCAACAAACAAAACTGTCGCATTTGGAGTGAAGCTAATCCACAAGTGTATGTCGAAACACCGTTACATCCAGAAAAACTGACTGTTTGGTGCGCTTTATGGGCTGGTGGGAATCCTTCTTCAAAAACGATGAAGGCCACAACGTTACAGTCAATGGTGATCGGTATAGAGCCATGATTACTAACTTTTTCATTCCTGGAATGAACAATCATTTTGTCCAGGAGCTGTGGTTCCAACAAGACGGCGCAACATGTCACACAGCTCGTGCCACAATCGATTTATTGAAAGACACGTTTGGTGACCGCCTAATTTCCCGTTTTGGACCTGTGAATTGGCCTCCAAGATCTTGTGATTTAACACCACTAGACTATTTTTTGTGGGGCTATGCAAAGTCATTTGTCTATGCGGATAAGCGACAAACACTTGACCATTTGGAAGACAACATTCGCCGTGTTATTGCCGATATACGGCCACAAATGTTGGAAAAAGTTATAGAAAATTGGACGTCCAGATTGGACTACATCCGATCCAGCCGTGGCAGTCATATGCCAGAAATCATATTTAAAATGTAATGCCACTAGTTTATCTTTCGAATAAAAAAAATTCCTGTCAATCGAATGATACATAGTTGTTTTATTGCAATTTAAAGTTCTATTCCTCTAAAAAAAACACCCTTTATATGTAATTTTTTTCTAATTGAAATTGAAAAGCAGAGAAAATGACTTCTTTTGGGTAATCTAGTGTTAAAAGCATGTTAAAGCATGCCAATTTTGAGATTATAAACTTTTAATCGTACGCACTGTTTATTCTAAAGATAAAAATAATAATAAAAAAATGTACAAAGCATTCATCTCATTATTCGGTATAAATATGATATTTTCAACTTCGGGAAAATACTATAGAAATAAGCTTGTGTTAAGGAAATAAGTACGTTTTCAGTGGTTATTCAAAATATCCATTTTAAAAAAGTAATTTTTTTTAAAATAAACTAAATGTCAAATTATCCCCCCCCACCACTGGAAATTTATCAATTATTAAATCACAATACACGGGGTTATTCGTAATCCCTCCCTCAAGGCTTCAAAATGCTGTAATTAAGAAAAAAAAAGAATACACACAAAAAAATTGAAAAATATAGAAACAATTCAATTTTTATTTAGATACCTCACAGGTGTTCTATGAGGGAAACCTTGGCTACACGGCATGTATCAGTGCGATAGTCCAGTTTCTACCACACACTTAACATGGTACTATCAACCTTATTGACAGCACATGTTATTTTTTCAGTGTTTTCCGAAAACTTGATCTTTCACATAAGACCAGGTTAATGTTCCAGCTTTGCTGCATGATGTATTTGAATAGCATGAAATGATAACACATGCTCTCAATAACGTTTATAGCAAGATGTTGAGTAGGAACAGGATTATCGCATGATGTATGCCATGTAACCAAGATTACACAAAGAACAGTTGTAAGGTTTGTTAATAAAATTCTATTTGTTTTTGTATTCTTTTAACCGTTCTTTTTTGGTGTATTCATATTAAGTTTACTTTACAAAGCGGTTCGAAAAGTGGGAGGGAATTTTGAATAACTTTGTACTATATGTGTGTGTTTCCATTATTAGACAAGTTCAACGATATTCGGTATGCAAATGATATGTAGATTGACTTAACATATATGTGTGTGTTAAATTTATTATATTAATCATTTCTTGATTTTTAAAGTAAAATGAAATGAAAATAAATTAGATGTATATTTATTATAAAATAATAAAATTCCTTTGAAAAGGGTCACTAAGTTGTTAAAAACTTCTTTTTTCAGCACATGTCAAACTTGAGACCGGAATATTTTGTGTAATTTAGGTACAAATAAGTTTCATAAAATAATATTTGGGTGAAGTTAAAAGCTATTGTAACTTGTTATACACTTGGATTAAGTACAAGATGATTTTAAATGGAATAACTGTATAATTTACATCTTTTATACATAAAAAAAGTCTTAATGAACAAAATCCCTTAGTCAAACTCAAGACTAAAGTTTGGAAAAAACACGCATGGTATACAAATAAATGCGAATAATTATAATTGTAACATTTCACCATATTGATTCAATAATTTGTACACTTAAGGGAATTATTTTTTAAAAAAATAATTAAGATTTTTTAATGATTGTCTGTAGCATTTATTATAATTGTATTAACAGACTTCCTGATAGCTATGAAAGGATTTTTTAAAATTTTTATCGAAATTTATTTTTTTCTTTGATGATTTGATTGAAGATTTGATAAATTAATTCGTGATTAATATTGGATATATATATATATATATATTCTGTATATAAGTGATAATAAATGAATATTTTGAAACTTTAAAACTCTTTTTACTTAGAGCCTTTTATATACAAATACAAAATAATTCTTCTTTCAAATAAAAGTTTACAGAGAGAGATTTTTTCAACCTTTGCTTAACTAACAATTTGTAATATGGTTACATACTTTAATTTTTGTCAAAAAATACGATAAGTCTTAATTAATGAAACTATTCTGTCTTAAAAGAGTGCCTTACCCACTTGTCCTGGTTGATATAAAGGCTTATCTGTTTGAATAAGCAATATATTTTTATTTGGTATAGAAAAGATAATTCCGTCACTACCATTGAAAGGTCTTCCACAAATAGTTCCATTGATTTGCAACCTTCCATTGTAGATATAGTCATCTTCAACGGGATTTATAAAGAATGTGAGTAATGAATCCTTTTTACCTAAAAATCATTAAAAAATGGGCCTTTTAAGCAAATTTGAATGTAAAGAGCGTGTATGAAAATTTCTTTCAAGAATAATATGTACCCTTCTCAAGTTGATAATCTTGATCTTCAAGAAGTGTTTCACCTTTCATGCCAAAAGAATAAAATAAGCTGACCTTCAGGAAGCCTTCATCAAGACATCCTGATCGAAAAAACTGTAACTGATTATTCGATCCTACTTTAAGAGTTCTTGGTGATGTGAATATGTAACCACTGAAATAAAGTAATAAGAAATTTGTGTCCTTTAATTATAAATAATTTTAACTTTTTAACTATTATGAAAATTGCAATAACTAGATGTATGCCAGTTTAGTAGTCATTTTACATACTTAAACGCTTATTAAAGCGTATTAACACTGAAATATGCAATAACATTATATATGTATATACCGGGTGGGCAAGAAGTCCGTAAAAATTTTAAAAAATTCATAAAATCCGGAGACATGAACGAAAAAAAAACTGTTTGCAGGATCAGCATTAGTATGTCACGGGATTTTTTTAAGCTAGAAAAAAAATAATTCGAAAATTATCCGGTAGGTGACGCTGATGTACGCAAATCAAAGAAACAAAGCATAAATAATGAATAGAAAACTTTCAAAACTTATTACATCAGAATATGTTCCAAATGACCACCACCACAGGGGAGAAGACATTCCAGAGGAGTGACAAATCCAGCAACGGCAGTGAGTTAATATTAACGTCGCACTGTTCAGCTACACGAGGGCTTTTGGCGACGGACCACGTAATTTTGAACCATGGTCAAGTGACGTGCACGATACCTGAGCTGGCACCCCCCTCTCCTAACTACCACACCACACCAACGGGAGGACGTTTCAGCTCTCGACAGATTTAACGTGCATCGCTGCCCTACACGGCGGGTCTTTAGTGGTACTGGAATCGAACTCATGACATGCCTGCCATGGTTGGATACCTTAACCACTGGGCTACCGCAGCCCCCAGCAACGGCAGAGTGCAACATGTCCGGATGTATGGAGGATACTTCTCTGCGGATGGCATCTTTCAGTTCCGACAGACTTGATGGAACGGATAGATACACGCGAGATTTCAAATATCCCCACAACCAGAAGTCTGCCGGTGTTAAATCTGGAGACTGAGGAGGCCATGAGACTTTTGATCTGGTAGTGTAAATCTAAAATTCTTTGTTGATAAGGAATCAAGAATAAAATTAAAGTGTAATTTGTCTCAATCTGGAGAAAGGAAATTTTGGAAATTGCAATTTTATCAATACAGCGAAAGCTCGTAATTTTTACTGGATTTATAAAGATACATTACTTGGAAAAAAAATGTTTCTGGATTTTTTAAGCATTATCTTGAAAGTATTTAGAGCAGCGTTTCTCAAACTGGGTGCACCCCCTGGGCGTGTGTGATAACTCTACGATGGCGGAGCAAGCATATTGAAAAGACGAAAACAAAAGATTTTTTTAAAGAAATTACTAATTTACCGAAAGTATATATATATATATATATATATATATATATATATGTCATGATTTTTAAGACATAATCAGATTAAAGTTTAAAAAAGGAGATCTTTATTCAATCGTTTGTACATCTGTTCTGACGCTAAGGGCAGAGAGGAAAAAGCACGCCATGGTGGTGGTTTCAAGTGGATAACACTTGAAAAACATATGGTAAGTATCGCTGCTTTGAAGAGGGGCTTGCAAGTTAATGCTGACATATGTTGACTATTAAATCTAACGATCTGGAATTAGACATGTTTATTGGCTAGGCCATATGTTCGGAAGAAATAAATGGGTGATTAGTTTGATACTTGAATATGGGAGCTGAGACAGATGAGTCAAGTGCTAGATAGGGAATTTAATTTTTAATCTAATTTAATTATCCTTACATTTGCCCCCAATTTTAAAAGGGAGTCATGGCGTGGTTTTTTTTTCTCTTTACAAACTTAATCAATTTTCAATAAACACAAAACAATGCATAACATTATTTAGAAAGACATATTAAACACAGTAGAAATATTTAAGCAATAGTAATACTAAAATCAAAAAGCAATACAATAAACGAAACTATAACAACAAACACAGTAAGGACACTTCCAACATATCAATTGATAAACATGAATTTCCATACATATAATTGAAGATTAGCTTTTTCAAATCTATTCGACATCTAGAAAAGAGCTCACGTTTCCTCCTATTCCTTCATAATAATAGATTCGTATTACAGCTGTTAGATATTTTCAAAAAAAAATTATGTTGGAAAATAATATATATCAAACAATAAGATAGTAAATATAAAAATACATGAAATCATACAAATGTTAAAATAACAATTTTGTATAAAAATCTACTCTGGCGCCATCGTAGTAATACCTTATATTGTTAAAAACATTTTGCATATATGAAATACATTTTTTAAAAAGATAAAAAAAATATAGACACTAATAAAATGAAATTATTAATAATATGAAAACAGTGTATAACACACAACTTCTATGCACTATCCAACACAATAAACAATGTTTTATTTCATATGCGTTATAAGGTATAAAAATTATAAGAATATAAGAACTCTTTTTTTATTATTTTGAGTCGGAAAAGTGGACTCACTTCAATAATAACTTTTAGTATTTCTGAAAATTTTTCACAATATTCATTGTAACTTAATATCGCATGCAATATTTTGAATCTTTCCGTAACCTTCTAAAAATACGTTTCATAGACAAAAATTCTTGAGTTTCTCTTGCATCACACATTCACTAATAAAACTGTATCACCTTACTTAATTTTGAACACATCTCTCTGAGAAATCTGCGTCATCAACCCACAGATGTTCAGGGATGCTGATAAGAAACAATGAGAGGTGTACATATCAAACTAAACAAGTTTGTCCTCTTAATGTTTCGAGACATATACAAAATTATAATGATTGTATTCTCCCTTATCCACTGTATAATATCCAAAATTAGACTTCAAGTTATTAAGTTAATTTTAATTTTAGATAAGGAAAATTTTAAGAAATAGTGAATCCTGATATATGGCCGGTATAACAAAACACACAATTTCAAAATGAAAAAAAAAATTAAATGACATGCCATAAGATTACTGCTGAATAAAATAATTAACAAAACTATAAAATTCATTGAAGAAAAAAGAATACAACTTGACTTCACTTTTGTTTCTTATAAAAATCAATATATCTAGTATTAGTTCATTAGTCATTTTTCTAAAAACATAATTTATATCTTTCACTTTAAAACACCAATTTCTATCATAACTCTTAACTCATTCGACATCTTAAGATAAAATTATGAGAAGTATATTAAAATTTCTCAAAATTTTGTATGACTAAACCTATATACTTTGTTTTCTCAATTAAAATATAAAGAAAATATCTCATTTATAACACAACTATATTATAAAAATTAAATACCATATCATATCATATATTATTCTTTTTCGCCAAGTTCTGTTCAGCAAAATTCAGTTATTTCAATGTTACTAAAATTTGAAATATACAATTTAACTGACCTCCACTTTGCAGCGGCAGAAACACTTGGTGAATGACAATCCAGATGTTGTTGTCCCTTTATTTCACTAGAAAAATTTTATTTATTTATTTATTTTTCCATGTTGATACTTCACTATTTCACAGCATTACCGTGCAGACTTTCCGGCGAAGAAGATTGTTTCCTTTTATTTTTCTGGCGAAAGGGAGTGACGTCTTTCATCACGGGGGAATAGGGGGGATTCACGCTTCTCTTTTTTTTCTCCATTAAATGTTTCTTCCATTCACGGTAAACTGGATGACCTCTTCAGCAAAGACAGAATATCATTCGGCGGTAAACACTGCATTCTTCTCGGTGTTAAGAGCGATGTTCTTCCGGGGATTATTAGCGTGTTTCTTTTTCCGTACCATAGTTTAATTCTGGTAACCCAACGTCCTCAGCTAACAAATGTAGAGTGCCGTCAGTCTTCCATAAAATTCTTCATATCAGTTATTACTGCAGTTGGCTTTCGTTTTTATATTAAAATACTTTATAAAAAAGATTAGTTTTTTACATTAAGATCGCAGACAAATATCCTGCCGGCTTTAATTCTGTCATGATTTTTAAGACAGAATCAGATTAAAGTTTAAAAAAGGAGATCTTTATTCAATCGAGTCGACATCTGTTCTGACGCTAAGGGCAGGGAGGAAAAAGCACGCCATGGTGGTGGTTTCAAGTGGATAACACTTGAAAAACATATGGTAAGTATCGCTGCTTTGAAGAGGGGCTTGCAAGTTAATGCTGACATATGTTGACTATTAAATCTAACGATCTGGAATTAGACATGTTTATTGGCTAGACCATATGTTCGGAAGAAATAAATGGGTGATTAGTTTGATACTTGAATATGGGAGCTGAGACAGATGAGTCAAGTGCTAGATAGGGAATTTAATTTTTAATCTAATTTAATTATCCTCTTACATATATATATATATATATATATATTCTGATATAATTTTAAAAAGTACTTTTTTACACAGATATTATACACTTATTAATGTATCAGTACTGCACAATGTACTTTATAATTAATTTAACAATATTAAGTTAAGTCCAAGTAAATAATTACCAGTGACCCCATGGCCTTTTTATATATTAAATTATATACAAAAATTAATTCTTATCTTCATAATTTATATGGTTTATCCCTTAACTGTGTATTAAACTTTACGCCAAACGCTACCCAATGCCTCCATTTTGCACGTAGCCATGCGTATGTGATGTATGAGAAAGGGGGGGGGGAATGGAATAAATTAGCAAATCCTCTGAAATAAGTACATCCTTTTCAAACACTCTATGAAGGTCCTCTTATTGCATTCGAAAGCCTTCTGAATAATTTTATGGATAGCAGTGCACAGAAAAGATCGTTCTCAAAGACGTATATGTACGTCCGGAGGAAATTATGCTTTAGCTGAGCGAGACGTTTATATACGCCGGTAGTTCTTCACGGGTTTACGTTGTACTGTAGCTTTAGCGGCAAAGTATAGTATTATTTAATTCAATATAATGTTATTGTATGGAAGGGGGCACGATGAAATTTATGATTGAATATTGGATCGCGAATATTGAAAGTTTGAGAAGCACTGATTTAGAGATAAGTAGTTCAGTGTTAGATGAGAAAATGCAATTGTTTTCCTTCGTTTATTGCAAGTAATTGTAAATAATAATAAAATGATTCAGCATTTTAAATCTTAGTGAAACAGAGAATATTAGAGGAATACACACACACACACGCACACAAAGAAACATACCCTGTAACGTCGTGTATAGCTAGTATAAAAAAATGTTAGTGCCTATATATAATAAAAGCATTGTTTATTTGCTAAACAATTTGTTAATGAAGTAATAGAATTCAGATTATATGCCAAGCCGGTGCAGTCAGTCCATATTCTATCCTCAACGCCACCGGTGTTCATCGTCTTTCCACTCCAATCTCGGACTAAGCCCTTTTTCTCCATACAAGGTGGGCTCCTCCTCTCTCTCCCCGACTCTTTTTTTTCCGTCTCCTTCCTTTTCTTTTTCCGTCTCCTCTCCCCTCTTTTTTTCTTCCCCTTCTCCTGAAAAAGAACCCCTTTTAAACACCAGGGGTGTGTCCACAACACGCCCCTCGTACCTCTTATTGGCAGGTCACAAAATTCTCCCACAACCTCATTAGAGTCCTATTCGCACGGAACTCACAATCACACTCTCTGCCTCGTCTGGAATGTACTGGTGCCAGATTTCTCGTTCGACATCTGGACATTTTGTTCATCGCACTCTCTTTGTTCCTTAGAGCCATTCTCTAATCATCTGCATAGGCGACAGTGTTCTCCGTTAGATAGGCTTCGTCTATTGTCAATGGGTGCAGGAACTCCGATGTCCATTATGATCAGTCAGAGTGTCGTCATGGATTCAAGAACAAACAATAAATAATGACCCTTAGTCACGTGCACTGGTCATTTTACAGCTGGTGGATCGTAAAAATTCAGGGACAATCGATGGGTGTCGTACTTATCCCTGAACAGCTGGTTAAACTATAAAACTTATCGTGAATCGAAAGATGGGGTTTCACAACAATCGACGATGTCACAACCCTCATCCAATATAATATGTTTTAAAATTTGTTTCAGAAAAATGAGTAATGAATATGAAATGGAGAGCTAAGAACAAAAACCCTTTATTCATGAAAATGTTTTCCATGATTATCTATTGCCTTCCACCATCGATCGGGCAGTTGATGTTGACAGCGATGAGGAATGATTGGCCTTCCGGATGTTTACAGAAGATAAGGCATTATTCACCGACCGAAACAGATGGTAGTATGTAAGGCACTGCTTCTCAAAGTCGCAACACACGCGACCCAATATTCAATCATAATTTTCATAGAGCTCCCCTCATACAATGTTTTGAATTCAATACTATATTATGACGCTAAAACTACGATACGACTTTTACCTCTTAAGCACCACCCCCGTATGTATATAAACGTCTCGCTAAGCCAAAGTGTTTATTTCCCCAGACGTATAGATACGTCTTTCCGAAGTAGGAACTTTTCTGTGCACTGCTATCTGTAAAATTATTCCGAATACTTTGGAATGCAATAAAAGGACCTTGACAATGTTTGCGAAGGATTTACTTATTGCAGATTGTTGGCGCATGCGCGCCAACGTCATGCGCACAAATGCAAATATGCTTCCTTGCCGCGCGGTGCCGGCAGTTGAGAACTTTCTGTGGAACAAGATAGACGAGAAAATTTCTCTTTAATACTCAGACGTGAGCATTAATATAGGACTATAATACTCGAAGCTCACAATAAAATTTGCTGCGCTTGTAAATAGCATATATATGTTGTGTGATACATGTTGTGTAGTTAAATAAAAAAAGTAAAAAAGAAATAAGCGTGGCTGGTCCGTCGATGAAAAAACACAAACTAAAAATAAACATTCTGGTTCCGCTCGTGCCAGGAGCGATCAGTGCATTATGGATAAGGAAAATCGATTAAAAAGTACCTTGGAAGGTAAAATAAGCAGAATTGAAACGTTCATTGAAAGTGCCAACGAAGAAACCGATTCGGTTGAAATAAAAGTAAAGCTAAGAACTGTGATTGCACTACAAAAAAACGCGGAGGAACTTCGCAACAACTATTACGCCGTTCCGAATGTGAAAGATGCAGAATTAACTGCCATCGACGAAGATCTCCATCTTCTTGAAGTCCGCCTTGAGTCTTTGGAGGTAAGAATTGAAACTATTCTTAATTCCTCTAAGAAATCAAGTTCTGGGGCAGTAATGAAAACAAATGATAATTTCGAAATAAAAACTAAAATACCTCATTTAGTTTTACCCGAGTTCTCGGGAAAATACGAGAAGAATTTAGTTCATTTAAATTCCAATTTGACGATCTGATCACAAATAACAGACTACTGAGTGAATCTCAGAAGCTATACTACCTCAGATCTTGTTTAACTCATGAAGTTAATTATTTATGCAGTAATTTTGATAATTTTAATTCCTTATATGAATTTTTAGAAAATAGATACGAAAATGAACGATTAATATAATAAATATTCATATTCAAAACATTTTTTTTGAAGCCTGAAAAAATTCAAAATGAAAATTCCACAGAAATTAGAAATATGATTGATTGTGTTCAAAAAAATTTACGAGCATTAAAAGTACTTAAATATGAGCAAAATAAATTATCCGATGTTTTACTTATTAATATTCTAGTTGAAAAACTTGATAGAGAATCGAGAAAAATTTTGAATTATCACATAAATCCAAAACCGTCCCTACATTTCAAGAATTTATTGAATTCTTAGAACAACAAGAATCCGTTTTATTGTCTGTGTCTGTTGATAGAAATGCCAAAGTGAACCCAATTAAAATGTGTGCCAACAATTCTAATCCAAAAGCTTTTATAGTTAACGAAAATAAAAACAAAAATTGTATAGTGTGTAAGTCACAACATCCAATATATAAATGTCCTACCTTTTTAAAATTCAGTATTGACGAAAGACTAAAATTCATTCACAAACACAAACTTTGTAATTTGTGTTTAAAATCTAACCATATTCAAATTAATTGCCTTTCCAAATATCGATGCAAATGCGGTGATTCACACAGTTATTTGATATGTACTCGAAATTCTAATAAATCGAAAATAAAAAATCCTTTAGATAACGGAAATGAAAAAGAATATTGCGAAACAGTTAACAAGAATTCTAATCCGATTAACCCGGCATCGGTGTTGAGTAATAACACATGGCCCGATCAAATAAATAAAAAAAATGTTCTGTTTTCAACAGCAGAAATATATGTTCGCAGAGCAAATAATCAAAAAATAAAATGAAGAGCTATACTAGATTCCGCTAGCAATATCTGTGTACTCACCGAAAGAATGAGTAATTAATTAGGAATAAAAAAGGAAAAAATAAAGACACCAGTATCCGGTTTAAATGGATTATCACAGAACATAAAATGGAAATTAAAAACAATTATTTCAAACGAAGACAGCAGTTTTGCTGAACCAGTAGATTTCTTGATTGTAGACAAAATAACTGAATTTACACCCTCCTCAAGTTTAGATATTTCCAATGTGGAAATTCCAAAGTTTTTGACGTTAGCTGACAAATCACATTATGAAGCAAACGAAGTTCACGCTTTGATAAGCACTGATATATTTTTTAAAGTTTTAAAACAGAATACGTATAAAGTAAATGAAGAGTTGTTTTTCAAAGAAAGTGAATTTGGGTGGATTGCGTGTGGTAAACTTGAAGAAAGACAAACTAATAAACAAGGCCAGTGTTTTTTAGTAAACAATGACTCTATTCAAGATACTTTAAAATTACTTTTTGATTTAGAGGGTTTGGGGATACGAGATGATCCAGTTCTTCATGAAAGGGATCAAGCTTTAGAAATTTTTAAAGAAACTGTTGAATTCGAAAAATGCCGTTATATCATGCAACTTCCCTTTAGAAAATCCTATAATGAATTGTCCGATAATTATCCCCTAGCTAAACAACGTTTCCAAAATTTATGGAGAATATTTGGCCATGATTCGGAATTATATCAGCAATACCGTGAAATTATTCGTGATTACACAGAACAGGGTATTATAGAAGAAGTTAAAACCGAAATTACAGATAAAAAATTAAAAAGACCTGTATATTATTTACCTCATCAGGCCATAAAAAAGACGGTCGCTTAACATCAAAAACAAGAATTGTATTTGACGCTGGAAGTCATCAAAATAATGAACTCTCATTAAATGATTGTTTATGGCCAGGAATTAATTTAAATCCCAATCTCTTAGACATATTAATTAAATTTAGATTGAATGCAATAGCCTTTTGTTCTGATATTAAACAAGCTTTCTTACAAATTTGCCTTGCTGACGAACACAAAGATGCCGTTCGATTTCTCTGGAGTGATGACGAACCGTGTGTTCATAAAAGGCCTAAACTACAGGTATACCGTTTTAATCGAGTAAATTTTGGTGTTAGTTCAAGTCCATTTCTTCTGGCAGCCACGATTAGGCATCATATTGATAAATATAAACATGAATTCCCTGACACTGTAGAACTTTTAGAGAAAAATTTCTACGTTGATGATCTTATTTCCAGTGGTAACGAATTTGAAGAAGCTCTTCAAACTTCACGAAGAAGCAAAAAATATTATGGAAGCTGCTGGAATGGACCTCAGAAAATGGATTACTAATGATGCTAATTTAATGGAGCAATGGAAGAAAGAAAATTTTAATGTACATCCTGTACATGAAACTATAAGTTTAGGAGCAAATGGAACAAAGGTCCTCTAGGACTATCATGGAACACTAATGAAGATTACTTGACTACAGATACTAAAAGTCTATTGGAATTCGTTTCCTTAGATAAAAATACGAAACGCTTCATACTGCAAGCAGTTGGAAAGATCTTTGACCCATTAGGGTTAATTTCTCCTTTCACCGTTAGAATGAAATGCCTCCTTCAAGATCTCTGGAAAGAAGAAATTCAATGGGACGACCCTTTGCCAACACATATTGAAAAGGAGTGGAAAAAACGGTGTGAGGAGCTACCCCACTTACGAAATCTAAAAATACCTCGACTAGTTCTAGATTCTACTTTGCTGGAAGATGATATAGAGTTGCATAGCTTTTGCGACGCCAGCAAAAGGGCATATGGCGCAGCCATATATTTGAGAACAAAGTCAAGGAATGGAATTTCTGTTAAACTTGTGACTTCAAAAAGCCGTGTATCACCATTAAACTGTGTAACCCTGCCCAGACTAGAATTACTTGGAGCTCTAGTCGCTGCTCGTCTGGCATCTAAGGTGAAAAAGATCGTGAGTCTTAAAAGATCCTGTTTACAATATCACTGGACTGATTCCAAAATAGTTCTGTTTTGGATAAAGGATAACAAGACCCGATGGAAGCAATTTGTTGCTAACCGAGTCAACGAAATAACCAGCCTAACAGATCCCCACTCATGGTACCATTGTGCTGGTAAGGTAAACCCAGCAGACTTCCTCTCTCGTGGACTGAGCGCTGACTGTCTGGTGTCAAATTCCAGGTGGTGGACAGGTGCAGAATTTTTGTCCGATTCTGAATTTCCTAAAAACTTTCAGCAAGTGGTTCCTGAGTTAGACTACCTCACCGAACATGAGAAAGAGACTGTAGTTCAAGAAAGAAAAAAATTGCTTGAAGCTGACAGAAGTGAAGAGACTGTCTTGCTGAATAGTGATTCCTCTAGCATCCTTGACGAATTTTTAGAACTTTCTAATAATTATTTCCAAGTTATTAATATTTTATCTTATATTTTATATTAATATTTTATCTTATAGTCCAAAAAGGTTGGACCTCTAACAGTAGCCGAATTCAAGGAGTCAGAAATTAAATTGATTAAGCATGCTCACAGATCCTTGTTTGATAAAAAAGAAATTCCAAGTAGTATTTCTAATTTATTTCCTATTGTAGATGGGGAAGGAATAGTTCGCGTAGGTGGAAGATTAGAAAATGCTTCTGTGCCATATCTCCATAAGCATCCTGCGATTTTACCAAAAGGTTCAAAATTAGTAAACTTTATTTTAACAGCTTGCATACAAGACTCTTTCACGTTGGTCCACAGGATTGTTAAATACTGTACGACAAAAATTTTGGCCTTTGAGCGGTCGTAGCATCGCTCGTAAAACCGTTCATCAATGTGTGACATGCTTCAAAAGCAGACCCATTCTCTCTTCACAAATTATGGGAAATTTGCCCAGTGAAAGAGTAAACATATCGAGCCCATTTACTATTGCTGGACTTGATTTATGCGGTACCTTTTTAGTTAAATATAAAAATCAGAGAAAGGGAACTCTAAATAAAGTGTACATTTGTGTTTGCATATGTTTTTCTACGAAGGCTATCCATCTCGAGTTATTATCGGATCTCACTTCCAATGCTTTGATAGCAACACTTAAACGTTTTACTAGTAGACGGGGTAAATGCTCCAAAATTTACACAGATAACGCTACTAATTTCGTGGGAGCAAACTCCATATTAAAGAAATTTCATAAATTAATTAATTTTCCGGATGAAAATTTAGCTAAATATTTCGTGTCAGAAAATATTGATTGGAAATTTATACCTCCCAAGTCCCCTCACTTTGGAGGTCTTTGGGAGGCAGGTGTAAAATCTGTGAAGCACCATCTTAAAAGAGCGATAGGAAATCTTCACTTTACCTTTGAAGAATTTGAAACTATTATAATTCAGGTAGAGGGAATATTAAATTCGCGTCCACTGACTCCCCTCAGTAGCGACGCAGATAACTTGATGTTTTGACCCCTGGTCCTTTTTGATAGGGAGACCTATAATATCAATACCTGAGCCAAATTTAATAGATGTAAATGAAAATCGTCTCAGTTGATGGGAAAAGATTACCAAGGTTGTGCAACGCACATGGAAAAAATGGAAATCTGATTATTTGAATACACTGCAAGCTAGATCGAAATGGATAACTGAAAAAAATGATCTAATGATTGGTCAAATGGTTTTAATCAAAGAGGATTTCTTACCTATAAATACTTGGCCTTTAGTTCAAATCTTAGAAGTATATCATGGGTCATATGGAAAAGTGAGAGTTGTCAAGGTTAAAACTCAATCAGGAGAATTTAAAAGAGCTATTAGTAAAATAGCTGTTCTCCCAATTGATACTAAGTAAATTGTGTGTATATGTATTGCTATATTATATTTCATTTGTGTAAAGTTGTTGATTTAACTTTATTATTACATTTAAATTGTTGTAGTCATTGTAATTAATTATGTGCTAAATTTATGTGTATTGTGCTAATTATGTTATTTGTAAGTTCTTGCATGTGAACATGGCAAGGCCGGGCGGGATGTTGGCGCATGCGCGCCAACGTCATGCGCACAAATGCAAATATGCTTCTTTGCCGCGCGGTGCCGGCAGTTGAGAACTTTCTGTGGAACAAGATAGACGAGAAAATTTCTCTTTAATACTCAGACGTGAGAATTAATATAGGACTATAATACTCGAAGCTCACAATAAAAATTACTTAAAATTTGCTGCGCTTGTAAATAGCATATATATGTTGTGTGATACATGTTGTGTGGTTAAATAAAAAAAGTAAAAAAGAAATAAGCGTGGCTGGTCCGTCGATGAAAAAACAACAAACTAAAAATAAAAACAGATTATTTTTGCTTCTTTATTCCTTCCTCCTCCACCAATACAACACATACGCGTGCCTACGGGGAAAACGGTTGGCATTTGGAAGTGAATCGCGAAACTTCTGATCGGCACAGTCAAAGTTTAATTATAAACCGTACAAAAATTATCAAGATAAGTGTTAATTTTTGTCTTAAATTATATATATATATATATATATATATATATATATATATATATATATATATATATATATATATATATATATGACAAGCCCATGGGGTCATTGGTAATTAATAAACTTGTTTTTAACTCAGTATTGTTAAATTAATTATAAAATACATTATGTAGCACCAATATATTTATAAGTGTAATATTTCAGTGTAAATGTATATTTTATTTTTTATTATGTCAGAACGTATTTTGTTTGTTTACTTTCAATACATTGATATTTTTTTAAATAATGTTTTGTTCGCGACTTTTCAATATGCTCACCCCCCTTGTAGAGTTGTCACGCCCCCCAAGGGGGGTGCTCCCACAGTTTGAGAAACGCTGATGTAAGGGCTATGCCATGACTATATTCCCGATTATCCAGAACTTCCCAGTCAAGCGTCTCTAAGCGGACTGACCATTTCTGCAACGTCAAATCTTGGGTTTTCATAAATTTTACAATGTACAAACTTTTCTCAGTAAATGGATATATTTGAATGATTTTCTGGTTTAATCGTAACAATTAATGCTGCAGTTGCACTTACACAAAGTTCCAACAGTTCATTACTGAGAACACCCTTCAATTCTCATCATCTAGAACTACATCATTTCTCATCATCTAGAACTACATCAGAAGTTCTTTGCAGTGACTAGTTCATTTCAATGTTGATGTTGTTGCCATGACTAGGATCATACAATGTTTTTTTTTTTTTTTTTTAATTTAGGATATCAGGCTTTTTTAATTCTTTATCTACCGTCACGATTTTTCACAAGAAACATTTTTTATGATACCCATTTAGCAGATTCGTACACTGAAAGACGGGCTCTTATTATTCTCGCTCAATATACGTACTATCCATTTTCCAGCCTTCTGAATATCTTCCATTTTGTGTAAGCGATTAAAACTCGTGCTTTTGAGATTTTCTTAACTATTCAGAAAATCCTTTTTATGTTGTAGATGCATCTTTATAGAATAGTTCTTGCAATTTTTTTTTCCTGTCTAGCCTTCAGCGGAACGCCGCAACGTTTTCGATCACTAATATAAAAATCGCAATCTTTTAAACGTCGTAAAAGAAATTCGCATTTGATTTTCAATATGATTTCCTTCCCATAAAACGGAACATATTGATTGGCATGTTTTTTCAGCTATTATTTTTTTAACGATATCAAGGCAAATGAATATTTTACCGTATGACACTTTTACCTTTGAAATTTCAACCTTAAATTCAATTTTCCTTCAGTTTCAGTGTCGATATGTTCATTCAGAACCGGTTTCTATCATATGACACAAATACGGTGTACTGATTGGTATACTGTTTCGCCAAGTAGATGCTACACTTTGCGGTTTTTTACTTATACTCTATATAAAGTGCGTTTAGAAATTATACGACCATAACAGCTAAGTGCATTTCTAAAGAAAATATATTGTACAATTTTTAGTGTTTACATTTAAAATTACCAATGGAAAAATCTTTGAACTAAATGTAGCTTTGGAATTTTAACTTAAACTGTATTAAAATCATCCTCATTTTTCGAAAAATTAAATAAAGTATTTGTTAAGAAATCACAAGACCACTTGAAAAATCAGCATATTATACATCACCTCAGAAAGCATTACCTGAAAAGCAAGGATGCAGGTTTTGATAGTGTTTTCCATGATTTATTTGAGGATGTTGCGGAGGAAAGAGTTATTTGAGTGAAAAGTGAGAAATATTTTAGTTTATAAGAATACCTGGTAAATCTGAAAGAGAAATAGGTAGGTTAATGAAATGTTTTAAAACTGCCATTCTTAATTTTATAAATAAAAAAGTTATGTCAAACGAAATAAATCGCCCGAAGAGAAAAAGAAATCAACAAATTTTTTGACCAAAAACTGAAAAAAGAATCTTGTGCATCATTAAATTTTAGATCGTTTCAGCAGAAAAAAACAGTTTGGAGGTCTCTTCAAATACAAAATTTATAAAAATGAAAAGACGCTATATAGCTGTTGAAACATCACAAAGAAGAAAGACTGAAATCTCGAAACGTATGTACAATACCATTGTGCAGTATCAAGCAATGCAATATGATCATCAAAAGTTATACTGGGTTTTTTAATAAATGATTATAGAAAAATTCAAAAAAAGAAGAATGGTTTAAAGAAGAAAATCTATTGTTTTGCCACATCCAGGTTACAATACGAATTTGAACTGCATGGAACTTTTAGTATATGATATTTCCCACAAAGGCTATATTAATAATCTTTATTTCAATAGTTTTCACTTTCCAATGAATCTTTGTAAGCCAAGAAGCCATTGTAAAAATAATATACAATAGTTCAAAAATTGAATTTAACTACCTTGTTTCATTTCAATGAAAAATAAAGTGTTTGAGGTTATCAGAAAAAATAGACCCATGAAATTAACCTTCATATATATTTTTCTTGTTTTTAGGCAAGCGATCTTATAAATTGCTAAGAATTATATATTTTTTAGCTTAATTTTAATATTTAAATTAAAATTTTTGCAATATTACAAATTATTGAAACCTATTTATAGTGAATGTGTTGTAATATCCAATTTCATGTGTTTGTATTACACATTGTGACATTGAAAATGCAGCACTAAACAGGAGTGGTCAAAAATGTTAATTAAATTTGGGATTGCCTCTCTTCGCCAAAGATGGAAATCCCATGAAATGGGCACATTGTGAATCCTATGTGAACTGTGTAGGGCACACGTTCAGTATAAAAGTATAGAAGTATAAGGAAAGAACCTGTACAATGAACAATATTCGTGTTGTTATTTCTGCCAGAAAAAAATATTATGGAACCTTTTTGGTGTCAGAAGACACTTGTAACAACAAGGAATGCCAGGCCGCTTTCAACGGAAGTAACTCCAGCAGACATACGATTTTATAAAAGCCACGGTGACAAAGAAAAAGCAGGTTGGTCAATACGCCACATCTCAGCATAAAAGCGCCATCACACGACACCGGTTCGGCAACGATAGTAGGAACGAGGTGATGCTATAAGTTTTAAAAGTGTGATACGGCAAAAAAAAGCCACGATCCACTACAATTATTCCTTTATCCACCGACATATGATGCCAGTTTTTCCTCGCAAGTAACTTTTACCTGCACTTTTCAGCTTATGAAAGATACCCCTCATGTTCCTATATCCCCAAAACCCTTACATATTGATTCATTATAAGTGATTCACATTACCCATGTTATAGTGCGAGAGCTAGTAACTTTAGAGAAAAACAAGAATTTTAGAAAAGCTGATTCTTTAATATATCTTTCTCTATGCCCTTCCAAACAGCGTGCGGGCTATCTGGCAGCCGGTAAACGTTGCGTTTATTAATGCGCATCATGCCTTTACAGGTAAAAATATTGATTTTTAAATAATTTTAGGAATAAATTTTTCTCTTTTCACTAAATTTAAAACGTTATTAACAACATGAATTTATTAATGCCGGACATTTTTCTTATTCAAAATAATGTGCCAGATTCTATTGCGTATTAAAAAAATTAACTTTAAACCATTTTAGAATGTCTGTAACTTTAATATTATTTTATTTATACATAAATAAGTACAAATTTAATTTGCCAGCCATTAATTCGGTTGCTTACTTAATAGCCAGGCCGATTTATTTGTGTAGTATACCGCGGCATTATGCCTGTCGTTACAGAGAGACAGTGGCAAAGTAAGTAGGCATTAGAGAGATGGGATTACGTTACACTATTTAAAGTATTCGAAAAAAGTTTTTTATTTTCATGTCTTTGATGATGAGTATAATAAAAAAAAAAAATAATACATAAATACTTATTAAAAAATAATACTTAATTGATAAGAGTTTTTTTTAACAAAAGGAAAATATCGTTTTTTAAATATCATATAAATTTAATTTTAACTGAATGAAATGATTTTATAAAGGATAGAGGAAAAATTGCCATTGATACAATAACAAAATTCTCATTTCTATTTATGCATATTATGTTTAGATAATCAGAATCTATTTTCCCCTAAAATATTTATTTTCATTCCGTAATAGTGTTACAAAAAATAATGCATCTCCATAATCACTCCCATTATTATCAATATCATCATCATCATCATTATTGTGTTTTGGTTTTCTAGTAGTGTTGGTTCTGGAGCAAAAAAAATCATTATTAGGTTATCATGGTTTAAATAATAACATACTCTTTCTATTTATCATATTATAAGCAATACTATACTTTATACAATAATGTCAGCTACTGATGATGGAAACTGCTCCCCAGCAAACTCAATCGGGCGAGTCGTATTTATCATCATTAATGATGCACCTGGAAGTTAACGGCGATAAAGATGATGGTGTTTCTAAATGAGCCTTTTTCCAGAAGTTTGTCGCATACCACACTCGCAATAAATGCTGATATAATTCAGCTTTACATCGAGGTAAGCTCGATGAATCGAAACTTCGATATTTCTTTTCGAAATTATCATCGGGTTAATTCGATTGATAAATTTTGGAAAATAGATAGAAGTGAACATCATTAACATTTGAAGATTTAGGCACCCCATACATATGACACATAAATTTTTCCATTGGGGCAAATGTACGTTCAAGTTCATCTTCATCGTCAGTTATAATCTCTTGACATGCTAACTGGCACTCGAAAAATTTTTCGAGCAGTTTGAAGGGCCTAGTTTACCTTTCCGAAAAACTCTGGGGTGTAATAGCACCCTGTTATTGCATTGAAACATGGTAGAGCTTTCGATAAAGAAATACCAAGACCTTGGTATATATCATTGATGCTTATTAGACGTTCATGGTTTTCTACGCCCTATTGGATCCAGATGATCCATATTGCCAAGAAGTATAATCAGAATATCGAAGTCTGAGCAGCGTACAACTTGAGCGTCAAAGCTTATCTGGTAAATATGATATATAATTCGAGTAAAAGCTTCTTCATGCTCTTCACATGATAATGATTCTTCAATACTTCTAATAACTTGGTGCTCGACAACGCGATACGAATAACACTTATCGATGCTTAAATAAATGGTTTTATTCCCAATAAAGGAAACATGTTATCATTAGCCTTATGATCATTAAACCTTGGCTAAGTATTATTTGACTTCTTTGAACTAAGTATTTTTGAGTTCACCGGCAAAATTATAGGCCGAATTTGATTAGGTCCGATGGAAACTATACTGGTTGCTTCGTACGATGTAAATGCTCACAATAGTTTACCAAAGGTGTGAAATACCGATGAAACACAATGTCATAGTGAAATGATTTAAACTGTGAAATCATTTTAAGGATTTTTTTGCTTTTCCATCGATAGTTAGTGGTTCTTCTTTCATGAGGTGTAACATGAAGAAACCTTCTAAAATGCTAATATAAAGAAATAAGAATTGCTGATTGACTATGCTAAGTTTTTTCTCGAAAACTTTAATTAATTGCGCTGTAACTGTTTTACAAATACTACCATCTACATAACACCTCGATGTTAGTATTGGCGTTAGTGGAAATCTTACTAAATATAACCATTATTAGCTTCCTTGTAAAAAAGAACTGCCATAAAATTAACACGTACACTTAAAAATTTCTTTGCATTTTTTCCATTTTTCTTCTACAAAAGTTACTATTTTTTCATTTTTGCCATTGCAAAAAATACATTTCATTTTATTAGCCATTATGATATTAAAATTTTATTCAAAACGATGAAAAACAACTAAAAAGGTAAACATATGACTTGGGACTGACACCATCCTGAAAACTTGCCCTGCCGCAATTATCGCTATCTTTCTCACACAGCCAATGATCGACTAGCTAAACTATTTTGCATACGCATTATTTTTATTCCAATAAATCGGTCTGGTTATTGAGTAAACAACCAAATTAATGTCTCTCAAATTAAATTTGTACTTATTTATGTATAAATAAAATAATATTAAAATTACAGACATTCTAAAACGGTTTGAAATTAATTTTTTTAATACACAGTAGCACCTGGCACATTATTTTGAAAAACAAAAATGTCTGGCATTAATAAATTCATGCTGTTAATAACTTTTTAAATTTTGTGAAAAAGAAAAATGTCTTCCTAAAATTATTTAAAAATCAATATTTTTACCTGTAAAGGTATGATGCACGTTAATAAACTCAACGTTTACCGGCAGCCAGATTGCCCGCACGCTGTTCGGAAGGGCATAGAGAAAGACATATTAAAGAATCAGCTTTTCTAAAATTCCTTCTCGAAAACGTTGCTAGCTCTTAGACTATAATGTATCAAGACTGTCATCAACAAGGTAGCCCAGATGACTCCATTTGTAATGATGCTGGAATAGAGCAACGTAGACAACGGATTAGCTTAAGGCAGTTTTTTCAGATGAGTGAAGCTTATGTTTTCCAATAATATTCGCAATCACGCTTATAAGATATAATTGTGGTGGCAAGCCCAAAGAAGAAGCATCTGTGCATCACCTCACCGTGTAACAATGATGCATAACGTTTGGAGACACTATAGTGCATGGTAATGTCTGGTTCCTATTCAGGATACTATGATGCCTGGACACTATTTGACAGACATGCTGCTATTTGTATTAATTTCTTTTCTTCAGGGATGTTCTTAATGCAACATGATAACACTCGGAGGCACACTGCACAAGTCAGCAAACGTGCTCTGTAAGATTTTCAAATGTTTCCTTAAACACCATTCTCCCCTGATCGCTTTCCAATCAAACGTGTTCAGAACATTATTCAACACCGCTTGCATGTCCTACCATTTTCACGTTTAGAAAATAAACTGGCAAATTGTTTAGAGGGTATGTAGTTAATTCCTTACTCTCAGTCATTCTATGTAGACGTGTTGTTTCGTGCACTGCCATCTGCTGTGGTGCTGTAACCCAGTGCTCCCCAACTTTTTTATCGTCGCGGACCGGTCAACGTTTGATAATATTATCACGGCCTTCTGAGGTTGATTACAAGAGCGTTGGTGGGACGTTGATTGTTTATTTTTTAAATTGTTTTGAATTAACAATTTTAATTTAATTATATTTAAATATGTCTTCAGAATAAAATAAAGCTACATTAAAAATGAATATAAAGTGATTTAACGTGGAATATTAAATTATTTCTATGGAGAGTCACACAAATCCGAGAGAAATACACAGCAGTTAATAAAATGGGAATTATATTGCTTGTGGGTGGCACGGTACAAGTTGATCCACGGACTGGTACTGGTCCAAGGCTCTGGGTTTGGGACAACTGTTGTAGCCTGTTGAGTTAATATTGATCTCAAAATAAACATCATTTCAAAATAATTATGCAGATTACTTCAAAATAAACATCTCTTATATTTATTACAAATTGCTTCATTTTCTGTGAGTATTTAAAGTTCCATTCTAATGTTACATAGCATATTTCATTCGTTTAAATTGGAATTAGTGAAACATTAATTTCATAATTTCCAAAACCAGAGTGGTCTTGTGGTTTCCTATGGGATATGCAATGAACCACAAAAGTATTCATACACTTGTCATTTCCAGTAAAATGTAATGCTTTCGACTAATAAAAATTAATAAATAGGAATTGTAATTTTTAATGATATATTCAACTTGTTTTTTATGGAATTATGTAAACAATTTATTAAAAATAAAATAACTAGTATTTTTAAAAATGAACAATAAAAAAACTAATAAAAAATTACGTTACAAAAGTCTTCGTATACTTTTTTAACAAAAATCTCAACATAGCTTTAAATATTGTATTCCTTTTTTAATTTAGTATTTAGTAGGATATCTTTTAGTATCCATAACAACTTTTAAACGTCTTGCTATAGATTTAATCAGTTTTTTGTAATTTCTATATTGATTTTCCTCCATGCTTCTGGGATTTTTGTTTTTATTTCATATTATGGGTTATATGTCATGTTTTCATTTTTTAAAAAAATCACCAGATATGTTCTACTGGGTTGAATAAAATGGTTGAGGTAGTGTCTTCAGATTTTAGGATAGTTATAGAGACACCAGGGGCTTACATTGAGAGCAGTGAGTTTGGCGTTATTATGTTGAAAAAAGAGGAGTCGTCTTCTAGATCCAAATTTTGGGCAGATAATTCAGAATAGTTTTTAAAAATATTTAAATAGAACTAATGGTTATCAATGCCATCAAATAATAAAAAATTAATGAATCCTGAAGCCGATTTACACCTCCATGGAAGAACACTTCCATCTCCATGGCTCACTGATCCAACTAGATTCTTGGTATTAAGTTTCAGAAAATTCATCATTGCCAACAAATTGATTGGAATGACAGAAATGCAACATTTTTGGATCCAATGGTCGTATAACAGTTTGTAAATGAAAAATACGGAATTTAATACCATGAATTCATGTGGGACAAGAGCACCTCCACCTCCATACTGAAAAATGGAGCTGGAGGTTTTTTTGCGTGGGGGTGTAAATCGGCTTAAGGATTAGATGATTTGGTACTTTTTGATAATATTGTGAATCATGAACTCTATTTAAATATTTTAAAGTAAAATTTTAAATTATCCACACAAAATTTCGACATTGCAGATGCCTTAATTTTTTAAAAGGGTAATGACGCCAAACACACTGCTCTCAATGTAGGCCGCTGCTATTTCTACAACTGACGCCAAATTCTGAAAACACCTCCTTAATCACTTTATTTAGTCCATCAGAACATATTTGTGGAGAGGATTGATTTGAAAAAAAAAACATGACATACAAACACAAATGTGAAGTAAAAACAATATTCTCAAATGCATGAAGGAAATCAATATAGAAATTACAAAAAAAAAACTGATTAAGTCTATATCAAGACGTTTAAAAGTTGATATGACATTAAAGATATCGTACCAAATTAAGAAAGAAACACAATATTTAAAGGTATCATTGAGATTTTTGCTAAGTGTACGATGACTTTCGTGGCGTAAATTTTTAATAGCTTTTTGATTATTAATATAAAAAAAAATAATATACAGTTTTTAAAAAATTGATTATCTCATTTTATTAAAGTTGGGGATGTCAAAAAATTACGATTTCGATACATTAAATTTTATTAGTCAAAACATTAAAATTTTTGCAATTTTTTAAGGTCCACTGTATAGATATATCTTAGTCTATCTCTCTTTTATATATATATATATATATATATATATATATATATATATATATATATATATATATATACATATATATAGATAGATATATATAGTGTAAATTCTTACTAATGAGAGATGAACATTAATACGTTCGAACAAAACGCATAAATGGATAAAATATGATATTTAGTGTCACTCAGATTAGAATACATGCATAAAATTGTTTTAAGGACATTTTGACAAAAGAAAGTTATTTAAATATAATTTTGGTAAAAAATTAACTTAGAATAATGCAAATGTTCTCCTTTTTTGAAAAATAGTTCTATTATAATAGATTGTATATAACCCAGACCTCTCTACAGAGGCTCAATTAGAATGTTTGAAAAATTCACATTATTTTCAGAGTTACCACCAATTGAAATAATTATTCGCGTTTTTTTTCTTAAAATTGCTCCTCTTTGTTGTCGTAAAATATGAATAAACCCCCTTCTAAGTTATATATTTCAAAAATTCTAGTTGAGTCTGAAAGAGGTCTCTATACAGGCAAAATATTATTTTGATAGAAGCAATTTTCCAGAACATTTGAAAAAAAGATTATTCATTAATTTTTTGCAAAATATTGTATTTAAAATATAATTTGTTTTTATAAATTTCCTTAAAACAATTTTATTTTTTCTAAAGTGACACTAAATAAAGAAAATATTTTTATGCGTTTTTGAAAATCACGGTTCCGAACGTAGTCGGATACCTTAATCTAACAAAACCGAAATATTAATATATATAACTGCCAAAACTTAAGTAATGAAAAATATTAAATTCCGGAAATTATTCCAAACCATTCAAACAGTTGTCCGAATACCTGTGGTCAGTAACCTGAGCGTTTTTTGGTCATCAAATAATATCTTTCACGGCAGCTTGAAGAGTAAGTGGATTACACGTATGGTTTGTCCATTGTACTTGTCTGACCTTAATCAGATTGAAAATATTTGGGAAGCTCTCGACTAAGCATTGCCTGTAGTCTTAGTCTCTCGCATAGAGTTTCAAATTGCTCTGCAGTGGTTGATTATTCTTGTGAAAAGTATGATCAAAAGCTGTAAGTTTTGTAGGAGCATGAGGAGTGGGGCCAAATACACTATTATTTTCATTTTTAGTCTGTTTTGGATTTGATCATCATTTTATTCATGACACTAATTTGTCTTATTATTTATGAAAATTGAATTATTTTTTTTTATTTTTGCATGTATTTCTTTTTTTCGTTTCATGCATAAAAATTTTTCCTGCCACATTTCGAAATAGTCAAAGAATATAAATTTATCGAATATTTTTGCAATTTATCGTTTCGTGCTTAATTTTTGGCAGTGAATGGAAATTTTATCACCATTCTAGAAATCTATCATAAAAACACACAAAAGAGAAGGCCATAAATTTGTTTCATTACTATTTTTTTTCGTGAAACTGAATGTATGTTTAAAGGTAAGCAATTGCATAATTTTAAGTGATACATTAATAATAACAGAAATACCATACATTTAAAATACCTATAAAATGACACTTTGCATTATAAAAGTAAAGTAATATTGATACTGGAAACACATAAATTAAATCAATAATATTAAATACATAAGACATACTTATCTGTTTCTTTTTGTGCTGTGCAGACCAACACTAAAATATACACAAATATAATTTGAAACAAATATTTAACTTCCATTTTGATTTTTAATTGATATAATTCTTGAGACCTAAAAAATAAAAAAAAGTATTTATTAAATAAAATGCATTTTTTAATAAAATAAAATAATTTGCTATTGTTACTTCGGAATTTATTACTTGTGCGGTTAAATCAAATAACTTTCCGACTATGGTAATAATTTTTAAAATTTTGTTTGTACTCATTTATTTTTCTCTCTATTCAATTTCATGTTTTAAATAATTAAGCAGAACATGAGTAGTTAAATATAAGAAAATTAACTATTATTAGAAGTTATTTTCATTTGAAATTTGTTTCAGATTTCTAAGTATCGGGATAAATTGGTCTTCTCAAACTTTAAATATAGCACACATTTTTTTAAATTTTAAATCCATAAAATCATTAACTTTTTTAGAAATAGGAGAGAAAAAAAAGCCATACTCGTAGAAACACTTAAAATTTTTCTTAGTGTAATACATTGATTTCTAGTAATTCCACTATTATACTAAATATTTGTGATGATTTAGAATTATATTTTGTCAAATATTAATGTAAATCCTGACATGAAAAAGTTACACTCAAGTCTGTTTGTGTGATAAGGATTAATAATTTGGTTACACATGAAAAATAAAGCAATGGCAATAACAGTTTTAAATCGTTATAAATTTATAAATAGAAACCCTAATTAATTTTTCATACGCTCATCTGAATGTTATAATTTATTTCATTATTTTTGGTATTATATGACTATTTCCTTCATGTCTTTTTAAATAAGGCCTACTGAGAGAACAAATGCTGTGTTCATAGTTTAAATCGATATATCCTTTTTTATATATCGGAATTAAAAAAATAAAATAAAACAGAAGTTTAGTTGATACAATTAATTTATAACCATTTTCGAATTGAAATTTTGGTTTAAATATTGGTCCTTAAACACATCTCCAAATCATGTTTTTTTTTCATTTTTTTTGTATTTCTCTTTGTGCTTCTCTCATTCCTTGACCCAGTTTTGAAAGCTATAAAATTTTTAAAATTTTTAACCGCAGTGTTCAATCTGATACTCATTGCACTATTTTTAAGTTTTCACATTAAATTACGAACATTAATAGTAATTGTTTCAGCATAAATAGTATAAATATGTTTGAAACGCGTCTGTAATATCATGTTAGTTATATATCTTGTTACTAAATTAATCACAGTTTGATTCGAGTTTCTTTCTTACCCTTTCATAAACAAAACTTAATAAACAGCAAACATATTTCACATTTCGAAAGTTTTTAACACTATAATTGAACCTATCATTATGTAAACCTTATGTATTCAATTTTCTAATATTTTTATCCAAATGAACTTTTACTTTAACCCAATTAAGACTCAGGTTATGAAAACACAACATTAAATCAACAATTAACAAACATTAACAATTTTTAAAAATTGTTCTAGTTCAGGGATGGCGAACCAATGGCACGCGTGCCAATGATGGCACGCGACAGAATATTTTGGGCACGCCATCGATCAAAAACGATTTGCATTTTAGCTTAAAATAATTAAGTTTACTATGAAGTATTATGAACAAACGCGAGTGATCCGTCGCGACGCCGACAAGTCGGGGAGCAGACTCGTTTGTTATGTCTTGGTAAATTGCTAATGATGCAAAGTTTATCTACGCATAGTGTGTGTATGTAACTATTTTTCTAAATATATTCAAGTTGTTTAAAAAACATATTCTAACGTTTACATTAATAGTTCAGCTTGTATACATCTAATTTATTAATGTGATCTAATTCTTGTCTTGTAAGTCTAATTGGTAAAATAACTCTCATTGCTTTATTTTTAAAAAATTTTAATGACCTGAGACAAAAGCGAAAGAGCAGACACTACAGAAATCTCGTACAAGCACTCAATTTCCTAAAAACAAATAAATCTGACCATGAGCCCTCAGTCGTGCGCAATCAGTAAAAAGGTGTTCTTTGGCGGGGAGAATCAAGCGAGAGCACATATAATAGTCGATTTCATAGACACAACTGTGCATTTAAAGTTTTGTGCTAAATTTACGATTTTTAATTGCTTTTTAACATGGCTAGTTTAACAAAAAACAAAAAGTGCAGGATAGTAAGTGTAGCAGAGAATTTCAAACTTGGTGGGCTGAGAAATATGGCATGATCAATAAATGCGAGAAAGCGGTGTGTGTTTTATGTTCTGGAACAGTGGTATGCAGAACATCGTCTGTAAAACGGCATTTTGAAACAAATCACAAATCCTTTTGTGAAAAAAGCGAACCAGAGCAAAAAGAATTAAATGCAAGTGCAATAAAAGACAGAAATAAACAGTCGACGTCTATGTTTAAATATGTAAGCAAAAATTGTCACACAAGTGCGGCAAGTTACTCGGCTGCAAATGCCATTGCTCGGCATGGTAAACCTTTTAAAGAGGGAGAGTTTTTGAAGGAAGCTTGGTTGGCATGTGCGCCCTCACTTTTTGATGATTTTGATAATAAAGATAAGATAATTCAGCGCATCAAACATGTTCCTCTATCTAGAAATACAATTAAAGATAGAATCTTGATATTGGCAGAAAATTTTGCAGATCAACAAAAAAATGACATTAACTCCGCTCCTTTTATATCGCTATGTCTTGACGAAAGTATTGACATTACTAAATCGGCACGTTTAGCTGTCTTGGCTCGATACTGTGTAGGAAACATCATTAAGGAAGGATTAATTGCGATAACATCATAGTTAACTACAAACTTGTAGATCTACTTAACTTGTAGATCAGTAAGAAATTCGCTTGCTGAGAAAGAAATTGATTTGAAAAAAATTGTTTCAGTAACCACTGATGGTGCTCCAAATACGGCAGGCAAAAAAAAAAATGGTTTCATTTCTTTAATTAAAACAGACGTAGGACATTCGATTCCTGAATGCCACTACATCATTCACCAAAAAGCCTTGTGTGCAAAGAGTGGTTTAACATCTCTTGATAATGTAATAACTTTAGTCACAAAAATAGTCAAACTCATATCATCGCAGGCTTTAAATAAACGAAAGTTTGATGCTTTGTTGGATGAAGTCAATTCGGTGTATAATGGCTTAATAATGTATAACAATGTTCATTGGTTGAGCCGCGGGAACGCACTTCAAAGATTTGTTGATTGCTTGGAAGAAATCAGAGTGTTTCTACAAAATGAGAGCAAAATTGAACAATACCCAAAGTTGATGGATGTTATGTGGCTTTTAAAATTGACGTTTTGTACAGACATATGCCAACATTTCAATGAATTGAACATAAAGCTTCAAGGCCCCAATAAAACAGTTATCGTCATGATGGATCTCCTTCGCGCTTTTGAAGCTAAACTATATGTTTTCAGAAATGATATTTTTACAAAAAACTACAAGTACTTCCCAAACTTGAAAAAAAAATATCAAAGATTTAGATGCCCAAGAGAAACGAAATGAAGTAAAAGTTATTGATGACTTTATTTTCATGATGGATTCTTTAATCAAAGAATTTTCAGCGAGATTTTCTCAGTTCAAGGAATTATCGGAAACGTTCAAATTTATTATGTACCCTGATGTGATTTCGTTTGATAAACTGAACTTGTCTCAATTCGATTGGTTGGAAATTAAAGAACTTGAAATGCAACTGATTGATTTCCAATCTAGTTCAACATGGATTCAAAACTTTATTGAAACAAGGAAAAAGTTGGAATTGATTGAAGCAGAAAGATTGACAAGCAATATAAGTAAAAATACCAGTAACGAAATTTTGGAAACATGGAATTCGACTCCAGACGCTTTTAAGTGTTTGAAAAAGTTGGCGTATGCTATTTTAACCATATTTTCATCTACCTATGCCTGCGAGTCTTTATTTTCAGGGATAAATAACATCAAAGACTCGCTTAGAAACCGTTTAACAGACGACTCTAATTCAGCATGCATTCTACTAAAAGTAACATCTTATAATCCTGACATAAGTTATTTGTCATCTAATCTATAACAGCAGAAATCACACTAATGTTATTTTAATTTAAAAATTACAAGTATAACTAAAACATTTACTTCTATACAGTGCAAAATGTATTTTTTCGTATTAAATAAAGAATTTTGAAATGTTCGTATTTAGTTTTATTAGTTCTTCAATAATCACAAGTCAAAATTATTTGATGGCACGCCTATAACTCATTAAACGTTTTTTTAGAAAAAATGGCACGTTGACCCAACAAGGTTCGCCACTCCTGTTCTAGTTAATTTTGAGCTAAAATATTACTTTTATTTTTCATACTCTAATTGTTGATTAGAAATTAATTTTATTTTCAATTAGCATTATTTTCACACCTAGTTCAAAGGATTTTACTTTCATGTTTTGAAATAAAACAAGTGACGAATTTCAAATAATTGTTACAGAGACATGCTTAATCTTTCAACAACTGTTTCCACTGGATTAGCCAGAGACACAAAAACAAAATTACTTCAGCAGATAAGATATATTTATTGTTTTTATGCTCCTAAATTCGTCTTTTTAATAAAGTTGCGAAAACGCAACATTTGTTTAAGGAGGGTTATTTGGGATTTTCCTGCACTACAGTATGTCTTACATTGTAAGTTTGCGTTTTTATTTCAAATAATTTTGCGCATGAGAAAAGATGATATTCAACATTGAAAGAAACCATAGAATATTTCCAAGAGATTGATGATGACTGGACGTACACAGATATAATGAATTATGAAAGGTATTTATTAGATTTTCAGAGATCTATCGCCGTTTTTTTGATGAAAACACCTGAATAAATTCAGACAAATATAACTGTCTTGCATGTTAGAAGACCAATTGCTATCCAAAATGAAATTTCAAACGTTGTTTTAAATTACCCCTTTTAAACCATACAACCACAAAATACTGTGACATATAAGAGGAAAAGATGCAAGCATTTCAAAAGTCAAAGAATTACTGTGATAGGTGTCAACATGCAAAATATTTCGAAGACTTTCATGTTTCAAAATGGTAATTTTGACAAACGGTAGCTAATTTTGACCACTTTGGACTAACATTGCGAAAATGCAACATTTTGTGACTCTCATAAAAACAAATGTAATTTTTAAAAATCCCTTTTATTGTGTTACTTATGCACAAATAATTAAATTTGGAATAAATCTGAAAGCGTAAACTTGAAGCGGTCCTTTATGGCCTAAAGTTATATTTTTAGGAAAATTCGACTATTATAGATCTTGATGAAAAGAGTAGTCATTGCGTTGTCGTCTTTTGCTTCAGTACTACACACCCTTCATAATGCTTTTATCGTAAGTTTGACTCAGCATTCTTCTGCTTGGGTGTAATAAGGACACTTTCGAAATCAAAAAAAATCTGTGTCATTTATTACACTATAATCTTGAAGGACAAATGATGCAATTGCAGCTTTTGCTCTATCGGAGACTCCATAACGATAACTTATGTTGCTTTTAGGATGATTAATGATATACTAAGTTTGGGATATGATAATCAGGGGAAAAATTAAAGCCTTTAAATTTAAAACCTTTATTATTTGCATAAAAAGCTCAAAAACATTATTTTTTTATAGAAAAAAATTAAGAATATTTCGAATTTTTTTTAAATTTATTATTTTTTTATCTTTAATAAGTAAACATTAAGCAAATAGGGCATATATTTTTAATTTCCACCTTCTCATTGAAAAGAATGCTCCTTAAAATTAGATTTCTGGAGAAATTTTTGCATAATATATGATGACAAAAAATCGAACTGTTATTGTAGCTCATATGTTCGAGGCCCGCCTTGTATGTAATTCACGGTTTACATGTGTCATATTCTAGTTAATTTCTAAACGAAATCATCCCTCGCCAATTTATTAAGTTACTTTCTCTTGCAGTCAATCAGTAAAGCTAACTTTTAAGTGTCAACTGTGTCATTTGTCTTTTAAGATTATGTTGAATAATATAGATTTTTGTGCTAAAAAGGTTCCACATTAATTTTAAGACAGAAGTCTGTGTCAAACTAAAGATTGAACATTTCGAAAAATGAGTGGTGCTGAATCAAGAAACGACATCATATGAACGACTCCTTTATCAAGACAAAACATAGTTAAATTTTCACAAAAACATTAGGCCATATTCATTTGAATAAAATATTGAGAATTTTACAATTTAGATTACATAAGTCCACCTTTAGCGTTAAAAACAATCGAAATAGAAACATATTTTTATTGATAAAGCTGTGTTAATTATGGGTGAACAAATAAATTCGAATAAAACTATAAAAAATTTTACTAATTTTACAAAAACTATATTTTGAGCTATTTCGCTCGAAGAATATACGGGTATTCCGCATGGCGGGTCGGTAGTCTGTCGTGGTGTGAAAAAAGTGCGTTATAGCTTGGGTACCGTTTTGCCCCATATAGGAGACACTTGTCTCTCGACTGTGCAGTGCAGTGCAGTGCAGTGCAGTGCAGTGATGTTCACGAAGGGATATTTTCATATTCAGTGGCGCACGAGAGGTATTATGATCAGCGACATCGGTCTTGCGACAATCTCGGTCGCCGTGCAAAGAATTAAAGTCCGTAATTGGACGAACTATTTAGGGAGCGATAAAACGGTTCCAACGCATCGCGAAAAAGCGTTCAACGTTTTTCCGACCGAAGACGAACTAAAGTCGCGCTGAAAAATGTCGAAACGTTCAAGAAACGCATCAATGAAGAGACCTTTCGTTCAAGATAAAAACATAGTTTTATTCCAGGTGCATTTTTCGGTAAGTTGTACATTCATTTTTGAAAAACACCATTTCGAAGGACGAGAACATTTCATAATTCCGTTCCTTTCGTAAAAACAAACGAAAAAAAACTTCCGTTTTTATTGATAAGGTCCGTTCCGCACGAGCCGGGACGGAACAAGAGTATTCTAATAGCTTCCTTTTCAGCAAACATTTCTAATTTTCCAAAAATTATTTTTTTAGCTATTTCGAAAAAATAAGGGAATTTAGAAGTTTTGATTTTTTACCTCTCGTTACATTCCAAATTACAGGTTGGCAACAATAGCCTTATGGATTACTAAAATAAAAACTTTTTTTAAAAAAAAGGACAAAAGTAACGAATTTTTTGCATTTTTTAAGACATTACGATGAGCAAGCGGAAGACATTTTTGAATTATTTTAGTGTGCGTACTTAGCTAGTTGAGAATCAACCTTTCTTAGAAATTGCTATTGAAATAGCAAAAAAAAAAAAAAAAAAAAAAACATTTACATTCAAACAATTATTTAAAAAAAATAAAAAAACTATTCTATAAAAATTACAAGTCTGAAAGAATTTGTAATAAAAAAAAATTCTAGTCATATTAGCTGATTTTATACAATTGTGTTACTTTTACAATTCTTACCAACTAGATTCTGCATTTTAAACCCAAACGATAAAGAAATGAATAAGTTTATGATTGCCTTTTGATTATAAATTCAAAGAAACTTTAAATAACATTAATCGCAATATTATATATTTTATAAGGAAAAGTAATATATATTTGTTTGTGTCACTGTTTATTGATTCTTTCATTGGTAATGAATTTAATTTTCAGAAATATAATAAACAATATTTGTCTTAAGTTTTTAGATTAAAAAATAAAATTTGTACACAAAAGTATTTTTTTAACCTGTCTTTTCATGAAGTGGTCTAATTGCTAATGCTATTATTCAGAATTTTGTGGAACTTTGTCCCTTTTTGTCTCAAGACTATAAAAATACCTTTATTGAATTGCCTCACTTCGGATTTGTTATACCAGATCTGATATTGTAATTGATGATGGAATGTGATAGTGTCTACAGTAAATCGTATTTACTTTTATACATCTCCTTTATTACTTTCTTTCTATCCCATTTCATAGAAAATATTGACATAGTATTAAACATGTGAGAATTGAGCATGTTCTGAGTCGGGCATTTCCATCGAAATTAGAATTTTTATTTTTGTTTTAAAATTTATTTGAAATTAAGTTTAAAAGAATATTAAAATTAAATTCTGGGGATCATAAGAAACACTTGCTGATTTTTTAAAAATTTTGGCAAAAAGTTTCGGTAAAAAGGGATAGTAACGCATTTTAATGAAAGTAACACGTATGTACAAGACAAAATCGGATTATTCAGCTATTTTTTAATTATCAATTCAGGTTTGCTATAATTCCTTGAATTCGAAACATATTTGACGTGATTAAAAATAAATGATGTCAAAGAGGATGATTTATGAAGCATTAAAATGATAAGATAAAATTTTTTATTTTTCCCCTTTAATAGGTTACTTTGAAGCGAAAAAGGAAAAATTCTATTTAAGCCCATTTTAGTAGTATTGGGATATTGGTAATGCTCTTTTACTTGGTATAATGAAGAATACACTAACGCAGAGGTTCCCATACTTTTTTGTCTCGTAGACCCCTTGCCATGTTTTTCGGTTTGCAGTAGACCGCTGCTTACGTAATAGGAAATTTTTGCAAATTTATTAACTTAAATGTGTTTATGACATCTGATACAGAGAGCTACTTATTTCAAATAATATAAATTTCTAACTGAAGTGAAGTATAGAATTTAAAATTTGAGTGATACATAAAATAACTGATTGAAAAACAAATGTTTATAATGATATGAATGATTCTGGTGTTTTAATAGCAAATTTTTAACATTTGTCATCAATTTTGTCAGGTTAAACCCTAAATTTCCTCGGTTAGTAGTGTCCAGCTGACAACCACGCTGAAACTTCTCACTAGGAAAAGCAATTAAAGCTTTTCTCCAATATTCCATAACTCGAGGTAAATAACTGGTATGTCTCTTTAAAGTCAAATTTGCTGACATCTGTTTCTAAACTTTACTCCATTACTCCCTATTCCGATCAATTCCTCTTGTAATATGACATTTTTTTTTAATGTGACCATAGGAGAATTCATTGTCTTCTGTGGTAATGACCAAGTGAATGCATTCTCAAACCTAGTTTCAAAATCTGAATAAAGGGACTAGGAAAATTCGTTTCGCATAATATATATTGGCTCCTTTAACTTAATTCTGGCAATAAATGCTGAAAGGATGGTCCTTTGTCTTAATACAAAGTTTATGCTGTCACATGACTGCAAACTAGCCTCATTAAGTATAGTAAATAAATGCCGCCGTTCAAGGTAAAAATCTGGTTTCCATTTGATTAAATTTTCTTTTAAATTAAAATCACGATCTGTCTTCACTGAGAACTGTCGTAAACCCCACTTCTACACCTCATGGATCCCCAAATAATTTTCTTACTGTCGTGGATCCCTTACAAAGTCGTCATAGACTCCTAGGGTCTATATAGACCACTTCAGAATCACTGCTCTAACGGATGAAAATTTTATGATTTTCGAATTTTATATCCTACTAATGAAAAAAATTAGTCTAAATAAATTTAAAATTCAAGATGAGATAAAATGTTTATTTTGCTTTATAAAAGCAACATAATTAAATCAATTTGTTTGAAAAAAAAAAGCAATCCACCGATACTTAAAGTAGGCTAAATACATAATATTTACACAGTTATTGAGTTAATATACTAAAGAAAAGGAACAAAAGTTGAAAGTTCGTAGTATGAAATGAAAATTAGCAATATTAAAAATTAGAATTTTGAAATAATATCGTAGGCTCATTTATATTTTAATATTACACCAAAATTTTTCAAAATAAGATATCGGAAAATTTGAGTTGTTAAAATGACCATAAAAAGGTAAATAAAATAAGTAAATGATTAACAAATCAAAATATTTTGCATGAGAAAAAGAGGAAAAGCATTTTAATGTCAGAAATACTAAAAACGCAAATGACAAACAAAAAGTAATGTGAAAAATGTTCTAAAAAGATATAAAATATCTTTTATTCTATCTACAACTAGTTTTAATGGAGAGTAACGCACGCGTACATAATAAAACATGTGATTCAGCTGGGTCTTTTTTTATCAATTCAGCTTTACTTGAGTACCATGAATTCCAGACAAATTTTAGACAAAGTTTAAATTAAAGTAGTTAGAAAATAAGTATTTATACAATTTAACTATATGTGCAAAATTTTTGGAAGTTCGATTTTGAGTTTTTACGCTCTTGAGGTATCCGACTATGTTCGGAACTGTGACTTTAAAAAAGCGCATAAATGGATAATATTTATAGTATTTAGTGTCACTTAGATTAGAATACATGTATAAAATAAGGTTATTTTGACAAAAAAATATTTAAATCTAATAGTTTGGCAAAAAATTATCTTAGAATAATCTTTTTTCAAAATGTTCTCCTTTTTTGAAAAATGGTTCTATTATAATTATACTTTGCCTGTATATAGCTCAGACCTCTCTAAAGAAGCTCAACTAGAACTTTTGAAAAATTCACGTTATTTTCAGAGTTACCACTAATTAAAATAATTATCGAAGTTTTTTTCTTATAATTGCTCCCCTCTGTTGTCGTAAAATATGTATAAACCCACTTCTAAGATTTATGTTTCAAAAATTCTAGTTGAGCCTCTGTATAGATGTATGAGCTATATACAGGCCTAAAATATTATTATAATAGAAGCATTTTTCACAAAAGGAGAGCATTTTGAAAATGGGTCATTCTATGTTCATTTTTTGTCAAAATATTGTACTTAAATAATTTTTTTATTGTAATAGCATTCTTAAAGTAATTTTATATACAATCTCTAATATAAGTGACACTAAATATCATTAATATTATCCATTTATACGCTTTTCAAAATCACGGTTCCGAACGTAGTTGGATACCTTATTAACTGTACCAAATTCTTAATATTAGATGTTTTTCAGAAATTTAATGAAAACTCACTAGAATATGTGTATATACAAACAGAACAAGTTAAAGTAGAACAAAAAGTTTAATACAGGAGCAAGTTCTTAGGTTTAGGACTAAGATTGCAAGGTCAAACTTAATTTCAAGTGGCCAATCCCTGTTATGTTATTGAGTTGAAATATAAAGAGGGGAAAATATTAATTTTTTTTGAAGGAGCTAAAATTAATTTATAAAATTATAAAATCTTGGAATTCTATATTATAAAAAAATATTATACATACTTAGAAGTATACAATACAAGCAATTTAAAACATTAAAATTAATTTGAAAAAAACAACAACAAAATACAGATACTCACCAAAACTAAAAAAATAGCATACCGACCTCTCTATGAATATCCAAAACAATATTGACTTCAAGCTAGCATTCAAGGATAGATATATGTACGAGAATATATATAAATGTATTGAAATATAAAAATGTTCCTTAATCAACATTGAACAAAATTTTTAGCAACAAAGGTTTTTGTTCAAGAAAACCAGTCAAAAGTGTTTTAAATTATTGAAGCAGTTTTGTAAGTTTATTCATTAAAATAAAGTATTAAATAGTAAGCAAAGAGGCTCTCTCCTTAGTAACAATGACGTATGCAATAAAAATATTTTCATAAGGAAAAAGAAATGTCTTTACGAGAACTCAGGCTGTATAAATTCCATTACAGCTTTTAACTCAAATATCACATAATCTTCTGATTTCAATAACTAGAATTAATTGTATTCATAAACTACAGTTCAATTTGATCTCTACCAGAACAAACATGGGACAATAAAATCAAATATTTATCCTCTTAAAGAAACTTTTAATAAATGTTTGTCATATAAAGATATTTTATGTTGTGAGGTCTAGCATTTTTTGAACGGCACTCGACTTCTGCGCATCTGCAGAAATCCACTTACTCATACTCATAGTAGTTGTTGAGTTGGTAAGTACAGTTGTAGGAAGAAGGTAACGACTCATTGCAGACGTCTCTAATTTTCGCTTTGTAAATGTATATGATTTATCCATATTAAATGTTTCTGTAATGTAGAACCAGCTCAGCATTCCTTCTTGGAATTGTGTGAGAATTTTATGACTTTTTCTTACAATTGAAATATAATATTACATTTTTTTAAAAAGAGTCTGAAGTGTAGTAAGAAGCAATATTTTTTAATATTGATAATAGATAATAAATAGATAGTAAAAGCATAGATAATAAAAACTTCATTTTTTCAATTCATGAACTTTTTGATTATAAGTAAGGAGTCAACACAGTTTTTTTTCATGTATATAAGCAATTCTATCTAAAACAATTTTTTCCATTGATGAGAAAAAAAGATTACATCTGTTCTAATCTGGTTCATATCTTTCAAATATTTTTGGTTTCAATGATCAGAAGATGCAACGTGTAGATTAAACATATAAAATATGAAACAATCAAAAACAATTATTCTTTGATGTAAGAATAGAAAACTTCAACAGTATAATATCGAATTGCCATGCTCAAATGTCACTGAAATCATAGACACTCAGAGTTTTGCCCAAGTTGTAGGACATAGTGCATGTTATGAGAACTAATTGTGACACATACACTCTTACCAGAGAACAGAAAGAGTAAATGAGAAATAGGGTAACTAAACTTATTGAAATAGTCAAGGATTTTTTCCATTTCTTTATCACATGATTTTTTACAATTCCTGTATTCTCTTTTAATATATATTTAAACCAATAGCGGAAACAGCATAAAGTTATGATTGATCTCCGTTCAAGCCCCAAGTGGTCATAATAATTTGGCCACTCGGTGCATATGTATATATGTGCGTGTGGTGCACGCTGTCACGCTGATTCAGCCTTGTAATTTAATTTTTATTAATTGTCTGCTTTTATGCTTGTAATGTTCAGTGCATTACGTTTCGAAATGTGAAAATACTATACTGTTCGAATAAATTGGGAGAAACATGTTTTGCTTATTTGAGTTGGTATGTGATTACTAGTGATGTCCTGAATCACCTCAAACCTATTATATCTGCCTTTAGGTAGTATGACACAGATCGACTTTGACCATATTTTATTCATTTTATTGTATCAAGAGCTCAGTTGTGAGCCTTTCAGTGGGGCAGCTGGTAATTTCAATTTTGTGTTCTGTATAAGACGTGTTACTTTTACTTGTTGAAAGATGAATAGTCCTTCAAGTAACCACTCTAAAATAAATCTCTCTCAATGAACACTCTTCTATGATTGTGAGAGATATAACTATAGTATTTGGTTTAATCGAATTAAGCGTTTTAGGAACATTTCAAAATTCTTTGTATTTGGATCATCGTCTCCAAGAAAAAAAGAAAAAAATGTGGGGGAAGTGGAAAACCTTTCCAAGAATAGATAAAATTTTAATAAGAAGTAGCAAAATAAATCCAAGAAATACAAACAAAGCCCTTTGAAGGGATTTATTCGATAAGGGTCTTGAAGTGAGTATCTTAACTGTACGGAAAAGGCTTCTGGAAGCTGGCTTTAAGGCAAGAAAACTGAGGGAAAAAGCTATTTCCAACTCAGAAAATGATGAAAAGATTTTTAGCATAAGGGCCAAAAAATACCGATCATGGACTGTTAACGACTAAAAGAAGGTGATTTTGAGTGATGAAACATTTATTTGAGCAAGGATACAAATCAAGTGTAATTAGACGAAATGAAGTTGAAACTTTGTTGCCAGATCATATCCAACAAATTGTAAAATATTCTTCTAAGCAGATGTTAAATTTTTTTTCATAACAAATGGCCCTGGAAGCTGAGTTCCTCTTAAATACATGATGAATTCTGTCAAATATATAGAAATATTATGTAGTATGATTGTTCCATTCATGGAAACATTTGATAGAACATTTCCACATGACTTAGCCCTTTAATTCGAAATTGGTCCATACTTTTATAAGGAAAAAAAAATTGTTCGAGTAGCTTGAAATTTCCCCAGATTTAAATCCTATTCAAAACTGATAGCATATTTTCAAGAATCATTTCGATAAGATGAATCGCACGACAACAGAACAAACGATAAAAATAGCTATACTAATGTATTTGCAAGATGATGAAATCGAGAACATGTGTGCTGCTCTTGTCAAGTCAATGCCAAAACGGGTTGAAAAGGTCATTTCTGCTAAAGGAAGACATACTCGTAATAGTATACTAATTTTTCAGTTTAATTAAGATATGTAATGATCAATAGCCAAAATTTTAGAAAAAAATCACTTTTTAAAATTTATTCCAAATAATTCGAACAGTATAGTAGCTTAACTAGGGAGTGAAATGAAATATCAGTTTTGTTTGGGAATTAATACAGGGGGAATTCCATTTTACGTCTTCTACAATCTATTTATACACTTTTCGATAGATTGGATGAATAAAAAATATGTTTAGATTAAAGCTAAATATCGTAAAAATAGTTCTCTAGGGAAACATTGTATCGAAAAAATAGTGTGTGTGAATAATTCGATAATTCAATTCCTTCTTAAATTCTCAATTACATATAAAATACTATAATGTATTTTATTGATAAGGAGTTGATTAATTTTCGTAAGAATCCCCCTCCCCCCTACTTTAGTCCAATTCAAATTAGTAGAGAAATTATATAACATACTTTTTAAAATTAAAAATAGAAAAGACCATTTAGAAATGACCAGGTACAAATTATTAGTATCCAATGCAGTAAATCTTAGTTGACTAATAAAATTTATTTAATTAAGGAATGCTAACTGCTTAAATTCACACCAAAGTTAAATATATATTTTCAAATCTGGTAGATTGCAAGGGGAATTAATTGTAAGTGTTTATTAAAGTGGCAACACGAGGGCTCATGGAAACGGATCGTCTAGCTTTGTATCTCAGTCAAGTGACGGGGATGACATCTGATCCGGTATTCCACTTTTCTAAATTCCACATTACGCCAACATGAGGGCATTGATTTACAACAGATTTAACGTTACTCAGTCTCTACTCATGGCATGTTTGAGTGGCTTCTAGACTTTAATCCGACACTCAGCAGTGCTTAGCATCAGTCCGTGACAATATCGACTAGGCTAACATGGTCACAAGCGACTGATTAAAAAATGGAATAAGATCATTGCCTTTTCAGTCTTGTTATTTCTAAGTGCTGTATAATGCGTTTTTTGTACTGTAATGAACATTTTGATACATTGATAGCCTTTTGTTAACTCATGTAGCAAACAATTAAGGCTGTTTTCGGCTAATTTTAAAGAATAGAGCACAAATTCGAAATATCTTTTCAGATATAAAAGCACTCAAACATTAATACTATATTCTGTCCTTACTATCCTGTAGAGCATCACTTACTATATCGTACTGCTTATTTTTATCCAAGTTGACACATTTTTTCTTTTATAAAATGTGTTTCGCATTTTTCTCCTTTACCGTAATACTAAAAGAGCCATCCCTTTACATGTTAAACAGAAAAACTAATTATTTATGAAATATTTTGAAATATTTAAAACACTATATTATAAACAAATGCATGAGTTACAATGTCACAAATTTTTATAGAAATTGAAGCATTTTTTCTGTCCAAAAATGTGCTCCGCATTAAGTTCACGCTCTCGTAGAAATGGTGAAAACTGCCTTAAAGACATTTCACATTAATTCCGTAATGCTGAAATTAATCGATACCACTTTGATGCGATAGATACTGTACATAGATATTTATTTTGTCATTAAATACAGATTTCTCAAAAAAATGGATTAATATAAAATAAGAAAATCGAAAGTATTGTTTTGTTTTCCTTTAGATATTATTTCTTAGATGTTTTAACTGTATAGTATATAAATTTTGTTTTCAAATAAGATTTCAACAATAAATCCATCCACATCTAGCATATATCAAAACTTATTTAGTTTTATTTAAAGGAACTATTTTGTATCATGTTTTATTATAATTATAATTTTTTATAATAAATAGTGTGGATATAAATATAGTGAATATAAATCATATACTGTATGTTTAAATTATATATTTTCTTCTTGCCGTTAATTGTCAGAATAACTTTATATTTTACGGCGGCTGCGTGTGTTCCTACCAGACAATTATTTTTTTGTTTTCAAAACTGGGATTTATTTGCTGATTAAAATAATTTCAAACCTTCTCAAAAGATTTTTTAAATTCGAAAGCACAAAAAATATACATATCCTAGAAACATTCAGAAGATGTATACTATATTAAATTAAATTGTATTCATAAATTTAAGTAAAAGGAAGTCTTAAAAATAATTTTATAAAAGTTCCATTGTAAATACAAAAATTTAATCCTGATATAAATTTTATTAGGAAAAACATTAAAAAAATGCCAGAAATAATAACTTTTATTTTAAAAATCACACTGCTGGGGCTGTTTTCTTCTGATTTTGTGTTTATAGAATCGAATTGTCTCAGTTAACCAAATAAGTTGTAGATGCGTAGTTTTCTGCAAAAAACATAAACAAAGGAACATATATACATATATATATTTAAATAAGTTGATAAATAGAGTGATACATCAGGATAAATAAAACAATAACTATATAAGAGTACTAGTAATAATATTAACGAACATACTTAAACTATTTCAATACATTTTCTTAAATTAGTTTTGCTTTAGTGGGACAATAACTAAGGATTCAGAGCAATTTAGCATAATGATAATTTAATAAAAATTCATTATAATTAAATGTGTTTACTTTTTGTATTCATTTATGTTTATTTTGTATTAAATTACTTTCAAAGGAAAATTACATTAAAGCAGAATACACAGTTTATTTCTAATTCCTGAAAATTGAGTTATTTCATATTATATTCAAAAATATTTTTTGTTTATTTATCAGAAAAATGTTTTTATATTTTATTCTCCAAATAATTTATATTTCTTTATTGTGAAGAAAGTATATTAAGTATCTTTTGTTTAATACTTCATTTTATACGAGCTATTATACCATGACAATTATTTAGTGAACGCATGAATATAGGGAGAGATATGGGATTATTAGCGTTTTTTTGTGATATATATTTATTAATTCTTCAAAAGTCACGCTTTCTTGATTTTTCTCAATTAAACCTATCGACCATTACAACACTCTCTGAGCATGTTCATCTCAATTTATCCCCCAACGTTACAAACGCGCTGCACGCGTCCATCTGGATTTTTCACTGTTTCAAAAGTTACAAACGCGTATATCACGTTCTAAAGTAGTTGTTACTTTTACTAATAAATGGCAATATTAGAATAAATTATAGATATTCGAATACAATATTTCACGAGGTTTGGTACTTCATTTTTATTCGTGAGAGGGAATCATTTTCAGGCTTTCGAGAGTTAAAAGTCGAGAAAGGTGTCAAATGATTCCCTAAGTGATTGTTTTGATATTTTTGATGAAAAAAGTGACGATAGCGACAATGAATCATTTTTTACTATAAACTGAGAGAGTGAGGATCAGTCAGATAATTCGAATGTAGCACGAAAATGGATAAAATTGCCTTTTGTTCCTGAGAATGTCCTAGCCGCTCTACGAGGGTGGTCCCAGAAATATCCGTCCCAACAAAGAAAACACAACAATTTTGAAAAAATATATATATTTGGTTTTCAACATAATCTCCTATCAGTTCTATACACTTTTCCTAGGGATGTTCAATAAGTTCGATACCCTTTTTTTAATAAGGACTGCCTTGCTCCTCAAAATAGTCATTAATTGTCGTTTGAAATTTTTGACCACTGAGCCATTTATTTTTCAAATTTGGGAATAGAAAACAATCCGATGGGGCTAAACCTGGCGAGTAGGGTGCATGATAGCAATATAAAATATAGTTCATTAATTTTGGCCTTTGCAATAACGGATTTGTGAGCAGGTGCCTTTTTTCGATGAAACAACACTTTCTTTTTAGCCAAATGCAGCCATTTTTGCTTGATTTCTTCGCTCAAACGTTGCATTAAGTTTACGCAATGCTCGCCGTAGATAGTTCTTCCTCTTCCAAAATAGCCAATGAAAATTATCTCACGCCACATTCCAAAAAACCGATGCCGGGAACTTGCCTTCAGATAAAACGGTCTTCGCCTTTTTTGGAGCCAGTTCTCCCTTTTTAGCCCATTGTTTTGATTGTCTCGGGTGTAAAGTGAGGAACCCATGTTTCATCAACGGCTCTGTTTCGTTGCAGTGAAACTGTGCTAAACACTCAATTGAAACATCTCCACGACACTGTTGTTGCTCGAGTGTTGTTCTCACGACCAAATTTTCAGACAATATGCGATGTACCACCTTTTTGAAATGCCTACTATGCCTATCAGCTCGCGCAATTCCAGTCGACAGCATCCAGTACCGCGTTGTCGATTTTTATTCACGTTTCTGGGGGGATGTGGGAAAGGAGGGGGAAGTAACTTCCTGCAACAACCACTTTTGGAAAAAAGCGCATCCTCTAAGAAACGAAAAAAACTCAATGTTTGCGAAAGATCCGAACGGTGGAAACTACGTCGTAAGGGTTAAAAAAAACGATGTAGCATCAAACTTCTATACTTTTGTTAAAACAAATTAGGGGCTTTAAAATATTTCTTTCGTGTTAAATAACTTGCAAAACTAAATAAAAAAATTAAATTTGGTATTTTTAATACACATAATATTATTGTTAGTGAAATTAGTAAATATATATATTAGTAATAATATATAAATAAAAGAATAAAATAATAATTTTCCTTCACAAGCCTTAAACAAAACTATAAATAACGTTTTTATTAAAACTGAAAGTCTTCAAAAAACCACTGTTTAACCACTACGTTAAAAATCAATCTTACCAGATGCAAAATAATCAAATACTTCAGCTGTTCCAGGTTGAGGATTCGAAACTTCTATGATTTCATTAACATTAAATGAGAACAGCATGCCCCATAATTCGAAATCTAATATTGAAAAAAAAGTAACTTAATTTTAGTAAAAAATGATTTTACATTAACTTAATCTTTAAAAATAAACTTAAAAAAGGAGTGCTATTAATTACATCATTAACTAAGAATTTAATTAATTTTAAATATGATCTGAAATACTTATAAGATGACACATTACGTGATTCAATTGACAAATATCGCTCAAAAATTCATAAAAATTATTTTTAGTGCTTGAATTATTTTTATACAAGTTTCTACATTCTCACACTAGAAAGTTCCAAGTTAAAAAAAATCCAAAGGTTTATGATAATTTGCATGTTCGTTTTTATTCGCATCCCAATGGCAAATAAATCTTCATATTGATTTGCCTCAGAAAGAAAATATAACTCGTTTATCATCTTTAAAAATGCTAAAGCATTTTTTTTCCTATTGTACTAAATACTTTGATATTTTTACCAATTGCTATTAGTACATGTAAAAAAATTGGTATGTATTTTTAACTTATAAACTTTAACTTTTAACTTAACTTTAACTATTTTTAACTTTGACTCCTACTTTAACTACTTTAAATAAGTAGTTTAATATAAGTATGAATTTTATGGCACTAAACTAAACACACATATGTATATATATAACTTAGTGGTGCAACACTAAGAGGAGACAAGGTCTACTGTGCCTACCTCAGTATACGTGACCATTGGGCGCTGAGGTGCATGAACAGATGTTCCGATCTGGTGATCACTCTGAAGCGAAACCTTCAGTGATTAGTCCGCAAGCAAGCTTGGTACTCCTTTAAATCAAAAGATGAAAGGCTGAGTTGACCTTGCCCAGCCCGAGGATATAATCCTGGGCTTGTGTGGAAACGCGCTATGTTAAAACTCGGCCTCATTTTATGACATTATTTTACATAAACTTATTGTACAATAAACAAAATGGAGCATAATAGAAACTATCCAATTTATTCAAAGAAATATTATCATACATTAGTATCAGTTTAACTCAGAGTTTGAAAACGAAAATTAATTTTCAGTTTATAGTTTACTTTTCATGTATCGAACATCCTACATTTATCAGCATATCTTCGTTATGACTTAATAAATTGTACACAATATCATCTGCAACACAGTGATTATAACATTTACTTCTGGATATAACACATTGATCGTAACTATGCTTCTCTAGTTGATGACGTCGTTAGAGTCGAATTTTGGAACGAATAACTTGTAGTTGCAGAGTTTTCTGAAAAAAAGAGGGAGATTTAAAGCAGAATTATTTAGCAATAAAATTGGGGATAATAAAATATAAGTTTATACATGATTCATTAAAAATTAATTAGAAATAAGAAAATTTACAATAGGAAACATAGGACACAAATAATTAATATTAATATAATTTTAATTATTTATGTATTTTAATTAGTAAGTAATATTTTAAAATAGAATTCTACAGATTAACCCTTATCACAGGAATATGTAAACTGTTTTTTTATGAAAAAATTCTTCTTACCAGGTGCGTAGTAATCAAATACTTTAACACTGCCCGGTTGAGGATTTTCAACTTTGATGACTCTTTCAACATCGATGGAAAATTGAATATCATTGTTTGATATCTGAAATTTAAAGGAAACTCTTCTTATAATGATAAAGTAGCCCATTACTTGAAAAATAGCATATGGACATTTTTATACATTTTACTTGAAATATAATTTTGTTTTCTATTTTTAAACGTTCATATATTTAAAGAAAAAAAATCAAACCATTTTTTGTCCAAATATTTATTTTACTTCACTCTGAAAGAAATTTCATGAATAATTTCACAAGATTTTACAGAGCTATGGTAATAAATTTTCTATATGCATTTTAATTTTGCTTTTTGTTGAATAAAGGTGTTTTTATCTCTCTCTTTCTATATATAAAAGTTTTTTGTGATGCTGTAAAAAATTATTAACACATAACGTATAATTGGTAAAAATGGTTCTTTAGAAGTCGAATTTGATTGAAGAAGAGTTTCAAGAACGATTTGCCTAGGGGTCCCCCCTACCTTCTAGCGCTCTCTCGAAAATTCCGTTCACGTCATAGATCATGATGTTATGAATTTCTCCAGTAATTTCAGGAAGCATTCATATAGACCCCAAGTCCCTTAATTTAGTCTCCAAAATTCGGAGATAAAATTTATTATTTTCCTGCTTACAATATCTAATAAAATAGGACTACGTAATACACGTAAAATACAGATTTACAATTTGAACTATAAATATGAACTGTTGCATAATACTGTTGCAATTAATACTTCTTATAAATAAAAATTAACATACACACACAATATTTCGATCATGAATTTGTGCAAAAATAACGTTATTATGTAATTTACCTTCACGAAATTATTTAAAATTATTGATATTTTAAAAGCATTATCCGACACAATTAGAAATCTTAAACTATTATAAAGTACTGGTTTCTAAATAGAATAAAATAATTTAAAAAGGAGCATATTTTATTTTCTCTTCTGATTTTCTATAATATACTTTGCTATTACCATTCTGAAAATTGTTGTTTTTGGAAATTTTGTGTGCAGTTAAAAATACTTATAATGCATCATCAAAGAGTTATGTGTTTCCGCAAAATTCTAAGGAGCTAAAAATGAGTTTAAAATGCTACTTTGGCTACTTTTCTCGACTTAACTGAACTCGCAGACACTAATTTCTCGCTATGCCCTTGCTCTGGTTGGGAATGTGTTCAATTGAAATTTACTTCTTGAGTGACACCTTACATCAATCGGTTAGGAGGGAAGCTGATTAAGATGAGGTTGTTTCTTTTAGAATTCTTTCCTGTTAACTCTCTCCCTATACATATATGTTTATATACATACACACAGTCGAACCTCTTTATAACGAACCTCTATACTGCGATTTTTTCGATGTAGCGAACTTTTTCCTGGAACCTTGAACATTTCACGATTTTCTTCGTAAAATAACCTCTCTATAACGAAGTGCATTTCTATATAACGAACTTTTTCTTTTGGGATTCAATTTTGGTTCTCCCTTTTTTTAAAGTAATTCTGAAAAATTTTCAAGTTATTCTCTTTTTAGCGTATTTCATGGTCATAAATCTTGAAATGGTTTTATTAGATCCTATCTCGCCGAGAGCAATAGAGTTCTGGAAGTTTCATCCAAGAAATGCAACTTTAACACCCATTGCCCAGTTCACTAGAAACATCTTCGATATTCTCATTTAGGGGGTTGTCCCGTGTCCTCGTGCTCTAATTATAAAATAATGTATGTTTAATATTACTCGTATGCTTTAAATTATAAAATGTCCTTAAAATTCATTAATTTTAGAATAAAATTATTTTCTTAATTACGAAAATACAGTGAATTCTTTTACATTCTTTTTCCTTGTTTTCCTTGCAGTTTTTCTTTCTTTCTTTTTTGATGGGTAAGATACATAAAATAAATATATATTAATTTTAAAAAAAGGTGTGAATAATTACATTTTTCAATGTATAGTGTTTATGAATTTAAAATTTGTTTTATCTCGCTTATAAAATATATTAAAAGATGAACCTCAATATAACGAATTTTCCATGTAACTAACTTTTTCCGGGATTTAGCGACTACGTTATATAGATGTCCGACTGTATATATATCTTGTTCAAATTTTCAATCGTTAATAAAGTACTTTTTATTCATCCACTAAAGTTGAAATACATTTTTTTAAACTTTTAGTGGATGACACATGATGTTAATACAGTTTTTCAAATATTAATTAATTAATTAAATTCTATTTTTATGTTTTAAACTTATTCTGCATTATTTCTGACGAAGTTTGATTTATCTACAACAGACGGTGCCAGTAAGTTTTTCATCAATATAGGAATTGTGACTTTAAATTTTTTTTATATTACTTGTTATTAATTATTAAACAGGAAAAACATATTTTTTGCGAACAAGAAATACTGGATAACATTATATAGTTTTAAGTAATCATTTTCTCTGAGCGACGATCTCACCTCGTCAGCATTCCACGAAGCGATTAAATCTAAATTTTATCTAACAATCCTAAAATTTGGCTATATCAACTCGTATTCCTTAAACTTGCTGTTTAGAGAAACCGATACACGTTAGATTTGTGGAGGTTGAAAGTATTCCAGTCGACAATTAGTGGAGGTTTGGAAAGAGTAAGGTGCCAGCTCAGGTGTCGACCTCATCACTTGACTATAACTCAAAATTACGAGGTCCATCGCGGACAGCCTTTTGTGTTTCATTTTGAATGAGACAATATTAAGCAATTAAACATTATTTTCCGATTTGCTAATGTGGCCACGGTAGCCGAGTGGTATAGGTATAGGATCGTGGTTGTCTTTACTACGGGTTCGAACCCAGTACTACTAAATACCCGCCGTGTAGAGCAGCGATACACGCTAAATCTATCGAGAGATGAAACGTCCTCCCTTTGGTATGGTGTGGTAGTTAGGAGAGGGGGTGCAGCTCAGGTGTCACCCATGTCGCTTGACCATGGTTCAAAATTACGTGGTCCCTCGCCAAAAGCCCGTATGTAGCTGAACAGTGCGACGTTAATATTCACTCACTCACCCGATTTACGTATGTTTCTTGGTTACAACTATTCTGTAGCCTTGGGGTAGTGCTGTACGTCCTTATCGTATTATATTAAATTAAGTTAAGTTGATTTAATTACTTTTTACAATAAATTTTAAGAAAAAAATATTGAAGTTTCGGCAGGAAGAGAGAAAATAATTTTCTTACGGATGAATTAGTGAGATGAAGAGCCGGAAAACTTGTTAAACACGGAAGATAATGCTGCGAATACGTCTTCAAACAGCTAACGTGGAAAATGTTAAAATATATCAGCCTCAACTTTAGAGTGGGAAAGGGGAGACACACGTGGGTAAAGAAGAGTGTGACATTGAAGGCAAGAGAGATAAAAAAAAGAATTTTCGAGTTCCAGGAAAATTTTTGATTTTTGCACAGAAATAAAAGCAGCCGCATAGTATCTCTGAGTACAACTACTGCTGTGATTCCAAAAGAAAATATTTAGTGGTTACAGCGTCCGAAATGGTCGACCTAGAATGCCCTACATTTTATGACACTCATCAAATCCATTTAGTAATACAACTTTATTGATAAATTTTACTTCATTAAGGATGTTATAAATCAAGAGTGAATTATTTTTTAATCAAATTATTTTTTAAAAATTCACCCGGAATTTTGTTTATCATTTTTAAATTTAATTTATTAACTTGTATTCAAAAAGAAAGCAAGAATAGTAATTTATTTTCCTTAAAATTGTGTTCTTATTTTTTGAATAAAACTTTAAAATTAACCTACAATAATGATTTTTAGAATAGAATACTCTTTTATTATAACTTTTGACTGCGTTTACTTGCATTAATAAAAAAATATCTCAATGTACTATAATCTTCACTTAAGAAAATTAAACTTGATTCATTATCTTCTTCGCTCTATAAATAAAGCAAATATTTATAAGATTTGCTTTGTTTTTCTCCCTGGAATGAATTTTTCTTTTTAGACCTCTGATTTTGTTTTTGAATTCCTTACAAATGTTCCTGTTATTTTTCAATACCCATTCTAGTTTTCCTTACTAGTTATAAATATTGACTTACAACTTGTTTACTCTTTGCTTTCATGAACATATCTTATTTTCAATTAGAAAATAAAAACTTGAAATTCCTAATTTTCACCGTTCATTTCTATATTGAATTTACTCAATGGAAAAATGACAAAAATATGTTCTCGAATCAAATACTTTTGAGAATAGTTTTGATATATAAAAAAAATTATATACTATTGGGAAAATAAATAAATTCACTCAGAATTTGATGATAATCTTATCAAAGGAAAGGAAAGTATAAGGTTAAATACCTGCTGAATAGAGATTGCAAAATTGGACCAAAAGTTCTATACCAGTATTCGGTATTTTTTAGACCTTAATACCGGGATACCAGTTTTAATACCGGTAGTAGAAATTTTAGAAAAAGAAAGAAAACACAGGTGTTTACTTGTTTTATTTGCCAGTTTTATTAGAGAGTATAAATATCACAAAAAATAATTTGTAACTTATACGAGGGTTGGGGCATAAGTCATGGCAACTATTTATTTTTTCTTGTAGATATGTGAACGGATCACAAACGTATATGTGTCGTGAGGCAGTTCTGCATGCATAGATTGTATGCAGAACAACAGATGGCTCTGTGATAGCTGGTAGTAGCACAGCGAGGGCTGTGAAATCAATCAGTTAGTGAGTGTCATGCGAGATGAAAGTAACCCGTGTTGAGCAGCGCGCTTACTTAAAAATAGCCGTTCTCCGAGAGAGAAATGTGATGGAATGTTGCAGTGAGTTAGTTGAAGCCCTTGGTAATAATGCCCTACCATACCGTACAGTAGCGCGGTGGGTAGGAAAGTTTCAGCTAAGTGGAAAAGTTCAGTGTGTGGAAAAATTGGAGCACCGACCGTATTCTCCCGACATTTCACCCTATGACTTTTATCTTATTACCAAGATTAAGGAACCAATACGTGGTAGGTGGTTTGTTTGCAACACAACACGAGAGGACATTGCTAATGCTGAGAGCCAACATGTGACAAGATTCAGACATGATGCGGCAATTGCTGATGCTAATGGTATTCAGTGCATTTCACATCGCTGGCAGCGTGTGGTGACAGTAGCGGGGGACTACATTGAGAGCTTTTAGGCACAGTTGTCATGTCAACTTTATGTGTACTGTGTTGTCATTCCTTAGCACCGTGAAGGCCATATTGCCCTGTATACTACCGTTATAAATTAGTGTTACGATATTTCAATGCTATTCCTTGTGCTCACATGTAGTTAACACATTTTCCTTTCGTTTGTATATATCACATTTTCTAACCGGACTGATATCTTTAAGAAGAAAAATAGTTGCCGTGACTTTTACTTCAACACTCGTACATTACGACAGTATATAAAGAATTACAAAATTAAAGTAACACCTAATTTATTTAAGCCACAAAAAAGTGTAAATATTACGATTTAGTCTGGGGTACTATTACAAATTTTTGAAATGTGATATTAAAAAACATAATGCTACAACTGTACTGTCATTAAGAATGGAACGCAATTTTGTGCAAAAATTACCAGCTGACGAAAACACTCATTAGGCATTGATGGGTGGCCAGATTTGTTCCTGTTTAGATTTCGCCCCCTTCAAACGGCTTGGAATTTTTATACGAGTCTTCCTGAACGGATTTGGTGAAATTCTTTGGTGGGGGGTGTCAAAAAAGTTCCCGCGTTAAAAGTTCACTAAACCCAAAAATTTTGAGGTGGTGTAACACTGCGCCAGCCTCTGTACCAATCAGAGAAATTATACTGGACAAGACAAAGAGTCCAGTTCTAGGATTTTGTGACGAGGTTCTGAATAAAAACGGCACGCACCCGAATTTAGACAGAGAGAGCATATTCCAGAGCTACAGAAGAACCGTTCTCCGAGATTCCGGGCGTCAACCATGTCCATCCCCCAGCACCTCCCCTTCTCAAGCTAAGTTAATTATTTTGATCTTCTTGTTGTAAAAGTAAATTTCTATATGCGAGTGCTTAAAATAAATTTATCTTAAACGTAAAAAGTTCGTTCGGTTAAATTGTTGATTTTTGTTTATTTTACTGTTAATTTATGTATTCTAGTTTATTTTAACTATGGTTATGAAGCGACGTGAAATTAGAAATTGGGTCCACAATTTAGAAAATGAAGAAGTTAAAAATATCGTCGCATCATTTGGTAACGTGACCAGGATCGAAATTTTTTTCTTTGCACCATTTTCGTGCCGTAACCTATGTTTTACCCCCCTTAATTTAGATGAGATTTTGGGCCACTCAGTTTTTTTTTTTAATTATGGGTTCATTTAGAAAAAGAGAGCTCTGTCAAATTTTTTATCTATGGTGATACATATATTTATCTATTGAACTGTATGAATTATATTGATAATGTGTCTTGTCAAATTTATTTTACCCTGATTCGTTTTTTTTCTATTGATATGTGCCACAACTTTATATTGTACTGTTTTCTATAGAGGATAAATATAATTGTTTTTTTTTAAGGTTCAGTGGTTGTTAATGTATTTTTTTTTTATTATGCTCATTGCTAGTGTATATATGTGTGTATTCATTATCTTGACTGATCTAGCTATGATCTCAATTTCTTATGTGTTGATATGTTTGTATTGTGGATTTTAGTGTGCTCGACTTTTTTCCTTTTAATTAATTTGAGTGTATATTGTGTGTGTCATATGGAGTGTTTCGTTGGTAGTTAACAATTTTTTTTTGGTCCGAGTGTTTTAGTGGTTCAGTTAATTGATTATGCTTACTGTTCGTAATAAAAATTTCTTGTGTTGTTGTTGTTTCAAATTGTAGTCGATAAGGTGTTGTTAAATTTAGAGAAAAAGGGAAAGGAATTGGCCGGATTGTCATTAGTGTAGAAATTAGATTTTGAGTGATTTAAGTGTTATGAAGATGTTAGTTCCGATAAAGTTGGTTAGATGTTGCCCTGCTTAAATTTAGAGAAATTAATTGTGTTAGATTTTGATAGCAATTGATAAGGTGTTCATGACTGTAGTACTTGGAATCTGAGATATTGAAGTGATAAGTTGGTAGTTTTGATAAATTTGGTTAGAAGTTCATTTGTGCAGTATTTGAATTTAGAGATATTAAAGTGTAAGGAAGAGGTTATGTTTTGACGGAAATAGTTATTGCGTGTTAATTATGTTTGAATTGAATTGAATTTTTTTTCTCTGAGATGTTAAGGTTTGTAAATTTTTTGAGGGGGGAATCTGTTGTTCTGGTTGAGATGGGATTTTTAATTGTTGGAGCGATGTTGTGTTTGGGGAATAAGTATTGGTTGCAGCGATTTTTTTTCTGTGGACATGTATGACAGAGCATTGGACTTCGTAAATGCGCTTGATTTGTTGTAATTTTTTTCTCTCTCTCCTTGTTTCTGTTAAATTTTTTGATTTTGAGTTGTCATGCAAATTAATTTTTTGGATTTATTTTGTTGTTTTTGAGCGTTTTGTGTGTGGTTTGAATCTTGTGTGCTTAGGCGATAGGAGGACGTCCCTTCCCGTGCTAGTCGCTGTCCATGTCATTTTGGCGCACTCCTCGAGCATTTTCATCTGCACCCCACCCCACGGGTGCCACGGGAGAAAATTTGGGTGTTGGTTCTCTCCGGCGCATTATTAGAGGAATTTTCCCTCGCGTTCCTTTGCGTTCGCAGGCGAGATCAGAAATTCCGCCTCCTCTTTTCTCTCTAGGGTCGCCGTCCCCCCTTTTATGTTTGTTACTTTTTCACCTCGTAGCTACTCGATGCTAATTTTTTGCTTTTTTTTTTTTCTCGACGCAATTGCCTTTCTTTCGTAATATTTTGTATTGTTGAATTTTGTGGAAATCTTTTATCTTTACATCATGATTAAATGCAAAAATAGTTATTTATATTGCATTTTCAAATTTGTATGAAACTTAGCTAAACTTTACTTAGCTTTCGTGTTTTTACGCATAAAAATGTGGGTGCGTCCAGGTTCAACGGACTTTATGGCCGGCAAAGTTGTGTTCTTGCACGGACTGTTGAGTCCAATCAGGGTGGTAGATTTGACGGTAATGAATCCATAGCGGATTCTTTTCAAAGTGCTGCAGTCAGCTTTAAAAGCACGGACACGCCATTTCTCGTGGCCTTTTCCTTAATTCATATATTTCCAGAAGTACCAACCCGTCTGGAAAGAAAAACTCCATGATCGGGGTCAACCCTCCATCCATTCCCCTTCCACTCAGATAAGTATCGACTTTGTATTTTTAACTTTGTTTTCAGTATGTTTGTTAATAAATACAATTGTTTACCACTATACGATCAGACTGGTAATTTAGTGTAAAGTTCATTTGTCAATAGAAGATTAGTGTTTAATTTTAACTATAGTCATGATGCGATGAAATTAGGAAACTGGGTTCAAAATTTTAGAAATTAAATAAAGTTAAAATAGCGTCACATATCAGCATCTATTCTAGTTGGTAGTACTGTTAGTAATGCACAATGTACTTTTTCCAAGTCCCTCTAAACCTCCTTTTCAAACTAATCAATTTCTCGTCGGATAGTTTTGGATATCACTTATTTCTGTATTGTATTTGGTTTGTTGAAGATTTTTTTAGTTATCGCTAACTCTATTTTTGTTCAAGAGACAATTCCTTCCTCAATATCGACATTATTGTCATCATCTTAGCTAAATGTACCGTATTCTTCTGAATGTGGATAGGTTTGTGGGTAACAATTTTTAAGAAAATTTACTATAAACGTGATCAAATTTTTTGAATTGGTTCATCTTTTTTTTCTTCTTTTTCATTTTCTTAAAATCATTATAATTATGTAATGCATTATAAAATATTCATTATAGTTATGTTGGCTGAACATATAATGTGGAGACTGTTTAAAAAAAAATTCTAGTAAGTACTAAAAAAAAACCGTAGTCTAAACTTGTAAATACCGGTATTACAAAATTGTAGAAATGAATCAAAATAAATGTATTCACAATCCCGGTATGGTATTGCAATCTCTACACTGCTGAAGTATGTTTAACATTCACAACAAAAAGAGCTTTAAGCTTAATTTATAGTATAGTATTGTTATTAATGTTCACTGATTTGCATTAAATATAGTGTGATGTTACTTGATGTTCCATGCTGCACAACATTTATTAGAATTATGTTTTCCAGCAAATGCTGGACTTACTCCTCTTCGATTATTTTTGTGGTTATAATAATAACACGAATTTAAAATTCTTAAGTCCTATTATAGCAAAAAAAAAAGAAAACCTTTAAAATAGACGCACGAAAATACAAAATATTATCAATTAGAATACTATTATTTTGATATTTTTTCAGATGATCCGTACATCTAATGCAATTGGAATTTGAGGGGAAAAGGCTTTTTGCAAATTAAATAATTTCAATACAAAGAAAAAAATAGTGTTGTAAATATCTACTTACTTTATTAAGATAACAATTGACCTTATTATCTTCCACATCAGCTTTTAAAATCTTGCTTCTTTTATTAGATGTGCTGCTAAAAAAGAATTTTTAAATTAAATCTTTGTGACATAAACTAAACTAAACCCAGTGGCACAACAGCCTGAGGCCAACGCCTATTGTTCGCATCTCCGGTTTTCAGCCTTTAGGCGTTGAGATGCATTAGCAGACGTTCCGGTCAAAGTGGTCAGTCAGACATGAAACTCCCCAGTGATTAGTTCCCAAGCAAGTTTGGTACTCATTTTATCGACCACTGAAGGGTTTATGAAATTACTATTTAATTTTCAAAATATTTGCTATTAAGTAAGTGTATAAAAATTTAATTTATTATTTGAAGCTGTAACATATATATATCTGGAATAAAAATTGTAATCCTAATAATTGTAAATTTAAAAATTATGTGCAAGTAGTTCTAAGCTATGTTTTAAAAAATGTGCGTGTTTATGTAATTAAAAAAACATTTATAAGAAAAAATTATTTCAATAATGTTCAACAATTCACATGTATTTTGCAACAAGCTAAGCCATGAACTTTTTCAATTAAAAATTTTATTTCATAGCTATGAAAAATGATAAATGTAAAAAATTCACTTATTTTATTCAGACAATACACAAATTCTCAAAATGCACAAAACTATTTAAGAAATTAAAGTAGAATAAGATAATGTGTTTACACAGATTCTAAATTTTGTTTTTATATTTAATGAATTATTTAATGAGAAATATTGACGACATTTAAAGTTTTTGTGTCAATTAGTTAAAATTAATATTTATTATATAAAATTGGTTAATCTTTTAGCAATGTACCGTTATAAATTGATATATAGATATAAATTTATAAGTTTTATTTATAAAACAGCAGATATAATTTGTATACTGATATTATATAAAAGTAAGAAACCAGTTTTTAAATAGCTGTTTGTTATTTAATTTCCTACCTTGTCCAAACGTCCATCTCTCACTTGGTACCACACCAGTTACCATTTTAATTTGCTATCAACACTCATTCCCCCAGCCTTTCCTTTAGGTAGATAACTAAAAGAAGGAAACAATATACATAAAGTATACTTATCGTGATATTCGAAATAAAATGTTTTAAAATTAATCGAGCAAATATTCTTTGATAATCACAAATGATTACACTAATTTAGAGGAATTCAATATCATCTTAAAGAAATACAAGTAATATAAATGAATCAGATAAAAATGATTCAATAATCGTATTATTAGGGAATCAAATTATCACATTATTGGACAAAATCAATTAATAATAATTGAAAAATTATATTTTATATTAAAAAAATCTACGATTTTTCTGATTTAGTACAAAGATACATTGTAGACATTAATGCAAAGAATGAACGGTCAAAACTCGCAGTTGTTTTCTTGATTCCTACAAGTAAAACATCAGAAAAAAAGGTCTCGAAAGGGAAAAATAATTAGTTATATAGTGATATACTCATTTTAGATGTTCAAAATTCTCACCCGTCAGCTTATAAGGGTGCATTTGGATCCTTGTTTGAATGTACCACCGTTGCACATGTTTTGAGCATAGAGCGTGACTTGTTGACCTAAGCATCCATAATGCATTCTCTAAAATACTACAATATTTGGAAAGGTCGCACACCTACTTCTTCAGGTGTTCCCACAGGAGAAAGTCCAGTGTAGTCAGATCAGGCTAATGTAGAAGACAAACCGGCACCACCATACCGAATTATTTGGGCCTGTTCCTGACGTCATGACGGGACTAAAAGATGCTCCAGTAAAGCTGTGCGACATTAAGGAATACGGAATTAAAATAGGATATACCGGTGTCTCCACGTTCTGCCTAATTTCTATGACTTTCACCCGTGGAGATACCTCCAGCAGCTGAGTATATGCGACCTCCAAAACATTGCCGGACCTCAGATGACGCATTACGAATGCTTGTGTCAATGTGTCGCTCTGTGCTCCAACGTGACATTCAAACGAGGATTAAAATGTGCATTGCAACTGGCGGTGAGATATTTGAACATCTTAAATAAAGATACGTGTATATATCTCTATAGCTACTTTTTTTTGTTTCTTTCTCAGATCTTATTTTCGCAAACACACAATGGAGGAAATCATGAAAAAACAAATTCGGGGTTTTAACCGTTCTTTCTTTGCATTAATGTCTACAAGGTGTTTTTTTCTTGAACTAAATCTCGATGATGCTGGGTTAATCTGTAAATAACTTTTCTTCCTATCTCGTTCCGTTTTCCAGATAGGAATGCTAACTCCAGAGTTTTAAGTAGGTGACGCCGTAGGTATTGATGGCAGAACATGTTTATTTTACTATAACTAGATATACCGCTTTTATGAATATAGCAGCAGCCGTTTTAATGTTAAGAAGTGGCAATGGACTTTAGTGGAATAATGTACATATGAATCAAGATCCCTCAAGAGAAGCACCATCCGATAAGAAACCACGATACTTAATTATCTTTATTGCTTTTCTAATGGAAACGCATTTTTTTTTAACTGTAAACTTAGCTCTTATAAAAAATCTTGCCACTTCGTCAAATTTTCGTTAGAGTGTGAGCTAACGGAATATTACGTCAAACATCAAATCCACTTGTGAGTATATGTAGGATTTCCTTGAAACATTTTGTTAAAAGGTTGAGTCATAATCCTTTTCAGAGGACCATAAATCTCAATTTTATTTATTACTGCATTCCGAAGCAGCTCCATATAGTGAGCTTTCGTAGCTCCGGCCTGAATACTTTTTCGGCAGAGGCCTACTAACCACATCAGCTTTGTTCAAAACATCACGTCTTTTTACCGCATTTTCGCGCCCTGCACGGCACCACCAGTCCTAACGTCCAAGAATGAGAAAGGTTTATTTCCCCGTCTTCTAAAAGGTATAACTCAACTTTCAATTAACCTAATTTCTGCATGTCTCTTTTCCCCTTTGTAAATATTCCCTTTGTAAATTTTCCCTTTAACTTGAAACAAATTCCTTTTTACTTAAATGAAGTATAGTGTGTTTAAATGACTTTGATTCAATTAATTCATCACTCACCCCTTAAATACTTACCCTAGACAAACCACCTCGCCAATCTACAATCCCGCCTTCTGAAGAGTCTGATTTTATTCGAAGATTTATTCGACTCCCATAGAAATAATTGGGGGATCACCTGGGGATTTAATTCTCGAAAATCTTCTCTAAATAATAAGTTGATAACCTTCTAACTCTCTTCTTTTTTTTAAAAAAACATTTTTGGCTGCAAGCCTAATTTACAAGCGGACTGAATCGAAAATGCGGATTGGGTCTCATAACATACTAACATTTAGGGGTAGAAACGACTCCGAAGTCAACTCAAGATCTTACAAGATCGCTCGCCGAAACCACGTTATTTTCTGCCGCGTACAACAACTACAAGAGTTTTACAAGTCCAGTGAACACATCCAGGAGCCTTGAAGTTTGTTTTCAAGTAATTAATCACACGTCGTCAACTGTATCAGGTGTGTACTGTTTTTTTATTTCGTTTTCCTTGCAACAGGAAAAAAAAAAGGAATCTTCAGAAAAGAATACGTGAGGAAGTGTTAACTTACTCTATAAAAAATTGTTGTAGTCGATTTCATGAAGTAATTCATATTTTTAAATATCATGAGTGTTTTTCTGAAATAAAATTTTTCTATTTGTGTATAGAAATCGTATCAATTAAAATTTTCTACAAGTATATCTTTTAAAATATTAAGAAAGTCGTACGTAATATTCAAGTTTTTATCTCATTTAATAAGGAATTGCATTTCATATGAAAAGGTTTCGGTTCTTCAGTTACGTCATCGACCTTGAACGGCGTCAACTAGCTAACTCCTGAGAGATTAATGTTTTCCATACCCCCAAACATTTGGCAACCCCTGATTACTCATAGTGTAACATTTCTTTTTCCCGCAGCTGTTTAGTAATTAATTATTTTTATGAGTATTCGAGAAATATATTTTGAAAGTATATGCCATGTTTTTTAGAATTGATGAAAGATCATGTATAATCTTATATTAATGGTGTATTTTATCATTCAATATATAAGTATTTTGTTCATTTTTGACAGAATTATTATGCTTTCTATTGAATCATGTTTATCCTTAGAATGTTCTGTAGAGATCCTAAAAAGATTTTATTTTTATTGGTTTAATAAAAATATATGAGATTTTTCTTAAGTAACTAACTTCTAATTGTTTGCTTTTTCAGAAAGAACTTTTTTAAATGATTAAATTTTCATATCACAATAAATTTAATCACTGTTTTCTAAACGAGATTTATATTAATTTATATATATTTTTTTCTTTCAAATTCTTTTTGCATTTGTTATAACGAAATGAGAACTGATATATCAAATGGTTTAAAAAAAAAAAGGGTTTTGTTTTTTAGATGAAATTAATGATTTGACTACTTTAAATTAAGTATTACGTATTTTAGCTCACAATGTTGTCTTTACGCGTTACTGGTTTAAAATATTTCTAAATGAATAGAATTTGAATATTTCAATGTATATTTAGTGTATTTTGATGCAATATCATTTTAATCTTGAGAATTTTTGTAAATGCAAACGAGAATTGCCAATAGCAACATCATTGTTTTTGTTTGAACGCGTAACAATTTTGTTTATTCCTTTGGTTACTATCTAAACTTATTAAATTTAAATTTTAAAAATGGCGTATCTTGGCAAAGGTCGACGCGAAGATTTATTTGTCTTAGCCACGGAATTAAATTTAAAATTCTGATAAATCTATGACCATCGCCTCACTCAAAGATCTAGTTATTAGTAGTGAAAATTATGACGAAGAACTGACCAAAAACATACATTCAACGATTGTTGAGGATCGCAAAGTCAGAGAAGAAAATTTACGCATTGAAGAGCAAAAAGAAAATTACGCATTGGAAGAACGAGAAGAAAATTACGCTTCGAACAATTGAGGTTAGATGAGCAAAAACGCAAATATGAGTTTGAGTTGGAAAAGTTAAGAATCCCCAAACACAATCCAAGTTAGGCGCTGATACATCCAAAGAGTGATACTAAATTTCTCGTCAAAGAAATTTCAAAGTTTATACATCGTTTTGATTTGAAAGAAGACATCAGTCTTTATCTAAAAATTATTTGAACGTCAAGCGCAGAGATTAAATATTGATCACGAAAACTGGGTTTCTCATCTGTTAGGCTTTTACCGACGGAAGTATCTTCACATCATAGCGAGAGAGCCTGACGATAAAGCTAACTCTTACGCGCGAACACGTTAAAGATTTACTGCTAAAACGCTTTAAACTAACTCCAGAAAAGTTTCGACAACTATTTGTCACTCACAAAAAAGCAGCTGAAAGAACATGGATTGATTTTTACTCATGAGTTAAACACCTACTTCAACGGATGGATAGATGGATTTGAAGATAGATACTTTCAAAAAGTTATCAGATCTAATCATAACAGATCAACTCAAACGAAAAACTCCCCTTTTGAATTTAAAGAATATTATCTTGATGAATGGGCAAATATGAACTCCCCGTTCAATTAGCAGAAAAACTAGAAGAATTCGAAGACTTTAAAAGGACTCTGAAACAAAATCTAGCAGTCCATTTGTGAAGAAACAAGAATACAAATTCACAGAAAAGAATCACAGGTATGAAGCACCAGGAAAATTCGAGTATAACAGAAAAGATAAGCAGTTTCCAGCGTCAACGAATTGCAACAAACATTACGAAGCCCCTGTTACAAGTACGAATCTATTCAAAGATATCAAGACAGCGCGCAGAAAGGGTATTACAAAAAATTACGAGAAACACTCAAATCACAATGCTTCCAAGCATGCTCAAAACAAACTATTCAAAAATCGCAGAAATTCAAAGAACCTCCAAAAGAAAAACTTTGCCACTCATCGTTAAGAAAAAGCTTTACGTACTAAAGAGATATTTTTTGAAAGGTGAAAATCACGGCGCTCATAGACAGTGGTAGTACTGCAAGTTTGCTACGAGAAAATACGAGCAGAAGAATAATGGATCCAACAAATTATCGAAGAACCAGATGCTTATAGGTATTGGTGAAGCACAAGTGACAACTATCGGTTCATTTGAACAAGAGTTCAAAATAGATGATGAAAATTACTCGTTAACTTGGCATGTTGTACCGACTGATAAATTAGAATTCGAAGCGGCAGTTATTGGATCAGATCTTTTGGGAACAAGCATCGATAAGTTTTACTAAAGAAGGAGTTAAATCTAACAAATATGAGAATCATGCACAGCTTATACAAATATCTGCTGAAAATCTTCAAGAAGAACTAGACCTTACGTCATGTTGAAAATCGTCAAATCAAGAAGGAACTTAAAAGTTAATTCAAGACTACAAGCCAGAAAAAACAGCATCTACCGACGTCAACAATGAGAATTATTCTAAAAGACGAAGAACCAGTCTGTCAACACCCTCGTCGACTAACTTTCACAGAAAGACAAGAAGTAAACAGATAGAAGAATGGCTCAACGAAGGCATTATACGTCCGAGTTCTGCGGAATATGCAAGTCCAATCGTAATGGTAAAAAGAAAGATGGATTCTCGAGAATGTGCATTGACTACAGAAAATTGAATCAGAAGCTTGTCAGAAAGATAAATTTCCGTTACCTATCATCGAAGATGTTTTGACACTTTGCAAGAAGCAAAGGTATATCTCTACATTAATTTACGCAAATGGTTTCTTTCACGTCGATGTTGACGAAGATTGCAGAGTATACATCCTTTATCGTCCCAGACGGAAAATTTGAATTCAACAAAGTTCCTTTTTCGACTAAGCATGTAATCCAGGAGTTTTCCAACGCTACGTATCAAGTATATTTAGAGATTTACTCGGAAAGGATTTGTAATCAGTTATTTAGATGATCTCGTCATTCCAGCGAAAAACGAACAGGAAGGTCTCGAAAAACTTAAATTATTTTTGAAGTCGCAAAGAAATACGGATTAGAAATTAAGTTCAAGAAGTGCCAATTCCTAAAAAAAAAAAATTGAATTTCTAGGTCACATAGTTGAAAGCGGAACTATTAAAACCATCTCCCACGAAGACACTAGCTGTCCGAAAGTTTCCGTGAACCAACAACAATAAAAACAAGTACAAAGTTTTCTTGGTTTAACTGTATTTTCGCAAGTACATCAAGGGATTATTCAAAGATAGCTAAAACCACTTAGCGATTTAACAAGAAAAGAAAACCTCTTTTGTTTTTCGGGACTCAACAAAAGAAGCATTTGAAAAATTGAAGAAAATCATGTCCGAAGGCCCAAATCTTGCACCTTTACAAGTATGGAAGAAAAACAGAACTTGCATACAGACGCCTGTAAAACAAGGGTACGGCGCAATTTTGTTACAAGAAGCCGAAGATGGAAAGTTACATCCCGTTTTACTACATGTCGAAAAAGACAAATACAGCAGAAGAAAAAAGTATGACAGCTACGAATTAGAGGTACTAGCAATTATCAACGCACAAAGAAGTTTCGTGTTTATCTTTTAGGACAACACTTTAAAATAGTAAATGATTGTTCAGCATTTCAGAAGACTATGCAAAAAAAGGATCTAATTACTCGCATAGCCAGATGGGCGCTTCAATTGAAGAATTCGATTATGAAATAAACACAGAGCTGGAAGTCAATTCTTTAATTGGTTGAGAAATTGTGATTTTATATATATATATATACAAATAGCTATAAAACCTAAGAATAACTAGTAAAGATAGAGGGAAATATTAGCCTCAGTAGTACTAAAAATTCGGCCTTAGGAGCCAAGATTGAAGGTATAAACAGCTTTATGGTTGGCCAATCTACACCTGTAATTTGCCCATATTGAGCCAAAGAGAAAGTTGAAATTATAATATTAGAGATATTAGACATTACAATAAAATACACTATACCATTAAAATATAACGATAAGATAGTAGCCTCGCTAGTTTTTACTAGTATATATTTAAAGACAAATGCACAAAGTAGATGTAGTAGTAAGACGTACTTCGTGAGTGTAGCAATATTTTATGTTTTCCCAAATTCAACAAAAGTAAAATCAGTACCGCATAAAAGTAAAATTAGTACATTTTGATTGAATAATATGCGCGTATATATATATATATATATATATATATATATATATAGGTATATATATATACATTAGAAAACCATAAATATTTATATATATACT